>JAGVSP010000732.1:0-101805 GCA_022494985.1 Micrasema minimum
AGTGATCTAATCTAAAATTATTACTATTTTACGCTACGTGCTAGACTGCCTTACATGTTATGTTGTTTAAATATCATCACATTCATACAATATATATGTTAAGTAAAATAATATTTTAGAGAATACTAAAATAGAAATTTACCCACTCACACTTTTAAAAAAAAATTGAGAACATTATGTTGATTTGTACGTGTAGGCAAAAAGCATTTTTATTAATAAATACTAGAATTATTACACTAGGCAAGTAAAAAAATACGAATGAATAATGTATTATTTACAATTACACATCTGCAAAATACAATATATTTCTGATTCTGAGCTATCTCCTCATTACCTTTATTAGATTTCAAAGCGATTGTTAATCGATTGCTTAGCACACTGTGTAACATTTATTATTATGCCGAAGTTAACATTCATTATTGGAGATTTCTCACGAAAACAGCGCTTTATAAATTATGCATATAACGTACTGCTCAATCACGACTACATTAGGAAGAATTTAATCAGGGGGGATGATATTGATATTGGAGACTCAAGAAAAATATTATACAAAACGGAGTATTGTTGGAACTAACTAACTAACTAACCATCACGCCATTTCCCCGAAGGGGTAGGCAGATAGGATAGAACGCCACACCACTCTGTCCTGGCATACTTCTCTTGCTCCCTCCACATTCATACATCTTCTCATGCACGCACGTCGATTATTCCGACTTCTTACATGCCCACTTTCAAGCACTTGTTTTACTTGATCATGCCATGTCTTTCTCGGCCTTCTTCGACTTCTACATCCAGGCACAGTCGCATCATATATTTTTTTAGCCGTTCTTTCATCATCCATTCGCCCTACATGACCAAACCAACGTAAAAGGCCTTTCTTAATTTTGTCGATAATGCTTATCTCATCAGCTTATCTCTCAGCCTTATTAACTTAATTCTGCTATATTAACTTAATTATAACATTTAAGGTATTTTTTTGGGAGCAATTTAATGGCGTTTTATAAACCTATTTGAAATTAGTAAAAGATTAATTTTAATTTGTAAAAAACGCGTGTATGACACATTTTCACTAATTTTCTCTTGCAATATAGAATATTAATCAAAAAAATATTGACAAATTCTGATAGATTCAAGGCTTCCACGTAGTTTAGCACGGTCCAAAGCTTGAAAAGTTCTGAATTATGATGGATTTTTTTTTGACTTACTGCCCTAGTGTCAAGGACTAACAATATCAAGTTTAAGATTTGCTGTCAAACAAAATGTCATTTTCAAATTTTGATATTGAAATAAAACAAAAATATGGATGCATTTACTTAAAGAAAGAACTCACTAAAAGGGTACATACTCCAGGTAGAAGTAAATTCTTTGCTTGTTATCTAAAATATAATTAAGGGTGTCCAATTATTATATCGTGTTCAATTACTGTAGCACCTACCCTATGTACATCCTTAAAATATTATATTTATCGTTTTTGAGAATTGTAAAAATTACAATAAAATTGAAGAGTGCTGTTTTACATTGTTTGATTTTCATAGAAATGGCGAATGGGCGGCTGTCATGAAAATGTGGAAATGGAATTTGGAATCAGTGGAAAATACCTCGTGATACAAATATCAAGTTTGTTCTAACCACACGTATTTTTATTCCCAAGTGAATTCGTGGGAAATACAATAATAGGTTGGAAAACTTGAGTTCATATTGCATTTTTGCGTTCTAAGAATGCTCTGGTGTCTGGAATCAAATTTGTTATGGTAGAATGAATGGAAAATGCAAACGTGTGAGAGTTTGTTTAAAGATGGTACATACATACAAACATAGGTAGGTACTCATAATTTTGAAAAAAGTGCCACTTAAAAAGAGCAATGACGAACCGTAGTTTTTCCATTTCATTTTCTTCAAATCTACGCTTTTTCAAACACGCATCAAATGAACAATTGACATTAATTTTTATTAAATTTACCGATCAAATACTTGTATTGTTAATGAATTTATTAAATAAGTTTATTTAAGAGACTGCGCGACAATCAGAAGAAAAAGAGTTGAATGATATGAAATTTATCTTGGAAATATGATAAAATTGTTAAGAATCCAGTTCACAAAAAACAAGTTAATGTTAAGGTCAATATGAATATTAAAGACAAATAATAAAATTGGTAATTTTAATGGTTTTATATAATTTTTTTTTAAGATAATTACACTAAGTATACCTACTTTATGCTTAATTTTAATTACACAAATATAAAATGAATGTAAGTAATAACAGTTTTTGAGATGGAGCTATTTTTCCTAAATAACATAAAGTCAAGTATAAAAATATGTAGTACATGTCATAAGACCTGTGAATACCTAGATAATCCAAATTCGTTTCCAGTGCTTCTCTGTCTCTGTCACTAGAAAACATATTTCAATAAAAAAATAATTGAATGTTGTGAAATTTAGATAAAAATGCAAATAATGATAAAACAGCGGGTTTAGTCGTATATAAAGCAATGAAATACTACATATAATACATTATTAAAATGGATGTCGGATACGTACTAAGAATCTGCTCTTTACGAAAGAGTTATTATTTTCTTTTTAATACAAATTTGTATCTGCTCATATAAAATGATTTAATTTCGCAGAGAACAAAGAAAACACAGTATTTCTGTATTTTGGAAAATGTTAATCCAAGCATTTCGCCGTACGAAGGGCCATAATAAAAATGAAATAGTTTCTTAAAATTACTTTCACCGATGAGAAAAATTTCACAGCAAAACAGAGAGAAAAAAGATTTATCTAGGACTAAAGTTGGGTTACTTATGGTAGGATGTTTTTGGAATGTTCCCCTAAATACGGAATTATTTTTTTCTTCTCGAACTTAAGGGTTCTTTTGGCGGAAAATTGAAAAGAACTTTTGGGAAAAACACATATTAATAATCTCCTCAAAGGGGCCGCTTCCACAGATTTTATATTTATGGTGTCATTACAACGAAGCGACGGTTAAAAAGCGCAGAAATAATAATAAAAGTATTTAATAATTATCAAATTAACATAATTGTGTAGGTAAGGTTTACGATGTATGCAAGGAGAGTGACCTGTTAATGAATGTGGAAAAGTCGAATGTAATGGTTTTTGAAAGAAATGTGAATATAACTAAGTGTAAGATTGTAGTAAATGGCGATAGCTTGAAACAGGAGGAAGAATATGTATATCTGGGAAGCATGTTCGCTAGAGATGGAAATATGGACAAGGACATTGAAAGGAGGGATAGTGCCGGTAACAGAGTTAATGGTACCTTAAAGTCGGTAGTATCTAATAAGTGCTTATCAAAAGAGGCTAAATTGGCAGTGTATAATGGAGTTCTGGTACCAACCCTTATGTATGGAAGCGAAGTATGGAGTTGGAAAAATAAGGATGAAAGTAGATTGAATGCAGTTGAAGTGCGAATGTGTGGTAAAACTATGTATGATAGGTGCACTAATGTTGAAATTAGAGCAGAATGCAAGGCTGAGATAAGCATTACCGACAAAATTAGGAAAGGTCTTTTACGATGGTTCGGTCATGTAGAGCGAATGGATGACAAAAGAACGGCTGAAAAAATATATGATGCGACTGTGCCTGGATGTAGAAGTCAAGGAAGGCCGAGAAAGACATGGCATGATCAAGTAAAACAATTGCTTGAAAGTCGGAATAATCGACGTGCGTGCATGAGAGATGATGTTTGAATGTGGAGGAGGCAAAAGAAGTGTGCCAGGACAGAGTAGTGTGGCGTTCTATCCTCTCTGCTACCCCTTCGGTGAAATGGCGTGATGGGTAGTTAGTTAGTTAGTTAAGATTTAATACGGTTAACATCATCTTTTCATATCCACTCAATGGATAGCATGGCATGTTAGTTAAGATTAGTTTTAGTTAGTTATGATTTAATACGACATCATCTTTTCATATCCACTCAATGCGATTCCACAAACTGCTTCCAAGATAAACGATCGGTTTTAGTTCCCTCGCGCTTTCCTAAGTCAGGTCCACGTCCCATAATTTTGACGCTGGCGGACGACAAATTGCCAGCAAATAAATACGATAAGGTGTAAATAAAACTCTCAGCATTGTAATACTAGAAAGTCCTTTATCAAAGTAATGACATAGTTTTTGTCTTTTTATGATCCTGCAAATCCTTTATTAACCTAGTTTACCAAAGTGTGTGGTGACAGTGTAGTATATTTTTGGGATAAATCGCCTAATGGTAATCTCTATAGCAAACAACAGGAAATAAACTTGTACGAATTTCTAGGCACGACTAATTGGCTTAAACGGAGTTTCCTAGTGGAAAATATCGGGTATAATGCCGAGATGTAGAAAAAAGATGTTTTCGTAGCGAATAACGTAACGTAAAAAAATATTTTAAAAATAGCATTTAGTTTAAATATGAGTAATGTAAATAACTAACTAACTAACTAACCATCACGCCATTTCCCCGTAAGGGTAGGCAGAGAGAGGATACAGCGCCATACCACCCTGTCCTGACATACTTCCTTTGCTTCCTCTACATTCATACATCTTCTCGCCATATACTCTTTATACGCCGATTGTTCCGACTTTTCACATGTCCACTTTCAAGCACTTGTCGTACTTGGTCATGCCATGTCTTTTTTCGGCCTTCCTCGGCTTCTACATCCAGGCACACTTGCATTTAAACTTCTTTTAGCCGTTCTTTCATCACTCATTCGCTCCACATGACCAAACCATCGTAAAAGCCCTTTCTTAATTTTGTCGATAATGCTTATCTCAGCCTTGCACTCTGCCCTAATTTCGACATTTGTACACCTATCATACATAGTCTTACCACACATTTGCCTATGTATGATTGGTGTTCAAATGTAGAAATTAATGTAAATATATATATACCTATACATCATTTTATAAATGAATAAACAAATTTTAATAAATACGAATATCGAATGTTTAGAAAAAAATATTGATTAAGATATATTTAAATCCAAATAATATTACGTTTGCAATTTTACATTTTAAAACATTAAATTTATTCTCTCCCCGTTTGTCTTCCAAAAAAACGTCTGACAATGTAATTTCGTATTTTTTTCGGCTCCCAGAAATTAAATTTTATCTAACAATACTATGACGTTTCAACTATAATAGCAATCTGTCAGTTGTCTCTTCAACTTCTCAAACGTCCGGAGCAGAGATTCTTTTATCTTGGTATTTTTTAACCAAGGTATTTTTTAACCAAGAAAAAAAGTCTAACAATATGTACAAATCAAACTATCGTTATTTTAATTCATGAGTAACTAGAATGAATGGAGAATGTTGTGAATACATCAAGTGGCCACTTAACCTAGTCAATGATAGGTCATAAGCCCTGTAAACGCCTAAATATCCACATTTTCTTCAAAACTTCTCGTCTCTGTTGAGATGTCAATTTGTAAAGAATTATTCCGTTTATACACTCTGTGATACAAAAAAAACTATTTTGAAAAAAGAATAGAATGGAAAAAATATATATCATAATATGGACAGTGCTTTCACCTGAAATATAAAAATACTATCTAGAATCCGATGTATAAGACTTTTCGATAAGTGAACACGACATAAATTACTTGAGTTAAAAATAATAATTGAGGCAATTTAATTGCAACTTACAAGACGTTATAATAAGCAGACTAAGAACCCATGTAATGAAATATATTTAATAATATAATTAATTGTTAATACATTATCTAATAAGTTACTAAAATCGAAATATTTTGTTCAATTTGAAAAATCTCTCCTATTGACTTACATAAATAAGAAAATATTGTCTTTTATTTCAGAAAAAAACATGAATACATGAAAGAAAAGCGTACCATACAAAAAAAATATGAAAATTCGCTGCTTTTTATCTTGTGAAAATCTCCCAATAAAAACTTCGTATCGTCACCAATCAGAAAAATAACACAATTATTGAATAGAAGCACCCCCCAGGAGAAGCTTACGAAAACACCCCTAATCTCATCTACCAATATAGCCTGCAGAATCAGGGGCTCAGCTTCGTAGCCTGCTAGTAATAGTTGATCTAATTCCGGATGTGAGAATTTTGGGGGAGGTTTTGAGATATTTGGGAAATTGTTAGCTCTCATGACTGGCACTTGTATGAAAAAAGCGAAAGGTTTTGTGGAAAGTAACACATGTTTCTTTGACGTAAAGACCTTGAAGGGGGCGTTTTGAACTTATGAAGGTAAATATCGGGTGAGCATAGGACATGCATAAAAAAAGTTAAAATCGTCGATAAAATACAAGCAATTTTTATTTTTAAGAAATGCAGTCTTCACCTATCCTTTTCAGCATCTTGTCGTTTTTTATGTATTTTTAGAAATCTTTTGGACCACATATACCCTTTTACGATTTTTGAAATCAGTTTGAAATATTTTGATAAATTATTTAAATCAATGGACATGTCGCTATACAAAATTAATGAAATACGCATCTCTAGTTTCGAACCCACGAAAAATATTTAGTTTTACAATTTTCAAGTACCTATTTGAAATTTCTAATTCAAGAATATTTATCAATAAAGTTTCGATAAATAAAAAAGAAGAAAGATTCTAAATTACCAGTTCAATTGTAATCCATAATCGTTTTAAAGGAAATAAATATATGGTCGCCCTGATTAAAACCAGCTAAAGTTAACCCTTTGTGCCAAGTAACCAAGTCGGAAAATTCTCTCTGCATTTTAAAGGAAATCTTCACAGCGTAGTTTTTATATGTAGTGTTTTGCTTTGAACGAGTTTTGGAAGTATTTGATAAAGGTAAACAAAGCAAACACGAAATACGAGTGAACAGCTTCAGCTAAGCTTTTTGTTTGTGTTTCTTACAAAATTCGGATTTATTTTTTCTTTGCCGTATTGAACGCATTACCATGGCGCTAAGAGTTCAATTTTGAAAATACCTAAAATACATAACATTGTTTAAAATTATAATTTATCGGAGTGTACTTTAAAATAATTAGACCAAAAAAATTATTAAAAAAAGTTCAATTATTCCTTTCGTCAATTAAGATTATTCTTAAGGGGTCTTGAAATTAATTAAATAAAATATTGAAGTCGGAGGCAGTCTAGTTCATCTTGCAATAAAAGTACTCTTATATACCCATTAATTAAAAAAATCTTAACTAGCTTATTAATTTTCTAACATTAACTTATTTTTATGTTGTAATTTATATGCAAAAAATATTATTATTTAAATACAATTCACATTTTTAAGAGCAAAAATTCTATAAAATGTACATGTAAGTAGCAACTATATTGTTAAAATTAAGGTCTCGAGTTATTGACTACGGCTACCGTGCATGAAGTCGGGGGTTCGATTCCCGTAGGGGATCAACATAAAATATTTATTTGCATGTGATTTTTATACTAATATTTCATGTGTGATACCTTGGACTGGTACTGCAGCGTAATACTGATTCGAAAAAATTATCAAGAGACACTGCATTTGTTGCTACCAATTCAGTGCCCTATGCACCATTGGGTGTGGATAAGGGAAAATAGTAGTAGTAGTAGTTATTGATTATTATTAAAAATGTAATTATTTTTCACTTCTGGAAAATTATTTTTTTTTTTATAAAAAAATATTATTTGATATCATAAAATTACAACGATATCACAGGTGTAACAGATATCAAGGTCACTTAAAACTTGATATTATGTTTATTTGCGTAGATAATTAAATATGATTTTTTGTCGAGACTAAGTATCGAAGAACTTTTTATCTTTTTTAAGGCCATTATATTTGTGTGATTTTGAAAGCTTCGCAGACTGTAAGAATCAAGGATCTGAGTAGAAGAAGATCAGGACCTTTGTGGCTATACAAAGAGTCCTGAAGGAGAGATAAAGAAAAATGAAAAACCAGGATTCATTCAAGTACAAAGAGAACAAGACAAAAACATAGCTTTTGTTGTTATTTTATTATTTCTACAAAAGGCTTTTGAAAAAAACTGCTTCTGAATTAAAGTTAATCTAATTTTATTTTTGCTAAAAGGTATGTACGATGCCATGGGTTTCTTTTAAAGTTAATTCATTATGGCTTTGTTAAAAAGAAAAAAAACTTAACTTATGAAATTCATTTTAAAAAGTGTTTATTTTTTACGTTTTTCAAAGAGCTTAAACTTTGAAATTACACAAATGCTATTTTATTTTATTTAAAAATCAAAGACAATAATAAAAATTCGTGACATTTTTAAAGACTATGATCTTTTCTATCTAAATTAAAAACTTTGCAATCTGCAGAATTAAGGATTCTATTAACTGCAAATAATGACGTCATACCTCATCTTTTTAAAGTTGTAGCGGATGATTGGTAAATATAGGAAGAAAAAAAAGTTAGGTAAAAACAAATTTCAGACTTTTAATTTTAACCGCTTCTACATATATAATAATTTATTCCAGGTAATCAATATTTAAAAAAATATATTTATCAAAAAGCGATTTTTTTCAAAATTGAATTTAACAGACACGAGCAGTTGAACTCAGTAAACATACACGTAGAATGTATATTTTTTAGAATACAAAAACCTGGAAATTATTTTTACGCATCAAGGAGCAATCGTAACGTATATCTATAGAATCAATCATTTCGGATTACTGTGCAGAGGAAATATGAAAAATAAGGATTTTCAGGAACCCGTTAGCGTTAGTCTCATCCTGAAAACCTGAAATCCTGGAATCCGGGATTTCTTCCTGAAAAATAGGAAATACCGGAAAATAGAACAAGGGAACAGAGGCGGACTCAGTGAACCATTAAACACTGTTTTAATAATGTTTCTTTTGAATCCACAAATGCTTTGTGCTAGCAATGGGTTTATGAAAATAATCAGTTGAAACAAGCGGAAACATTCTGTGGGATCTTTTAAAAATGATTATTTTTTTGAAAAGAGATTTGATTTAAAATCATACAGCAGAATCACTGTAGAAGCAAACATGATATTCGTACCAAAATTTAATTCATATGATATCGTAATATTTATTTCAATACAAAAAACAAAACTGTTAAAGACGCATTTTTAATTATTTATTTAAATGATTCATTAATTATAATGTGGAAGAAGACGATATAACAAGTAAAAGTTCAGTGGTTACTACTACTACTACTTTCCCTTATCCGCACCCAATGGTGCACAGGGCACTGCATCGGTACACCAAGTGCAGTGAATCTTGATGATTTTATTACATGAAGATAGGATGATCAATCTTACGCTTCAGTACCACTCCGAGGTATCACACATGAAATATTGATATGAAAATCACATGTAAACAAATATTTTATGAATTGAACCCGCGACCTAGTGCACGATAGCCAAAATTGCTACCACTATCCTACCAGGCGGACAGTGGTGAGAGAAGTTAGTTCAGTGGTTAAAGAAGCAGATTCCGTTCAAAATCTCTAGTAAATTTTCAGTCAGGTTCACATAACGTAATTCTGTAATTTCCGGAAAAACTGTAGACGTTAATCGTTAATAATTTAGTTTTATATTAAAACGTATGGTAGCTGACGGGCGATTGCTTGGCTAAGAGGGTGTGTAACCCTTAATCTCCACAGAGAAAGCAGACATGAGATGATGATGAACTAATTCATACGATCAAGGTAGCGATTTAAAACAAGAAACATATTACAGGGCACCTAAATATATTCTTTCCAGAGCCTCTTCATCTCTGTTCTCTGCTGCTCTATATCGATAATGATTGATGCAAGCCCGTCATAGGTAAATCCAGCATTTGTGTTCAAGGAAGTAGATATAATATTCAAAATTTTGTTAAGAGCTAAGTTTTATACATAAACATTTTACGATTTCAACCCAGAGTTCAGCTGACAAAAAAATTTTCTCCACACATTTTCAGGTAAGTTTTATGAAGGTTCTAGGATTTGTTACGATTATTTTGTTTTTAACATACCCAACAAAACGAAGCCAACATTCCTCTGTGAACGACATTTTAAGAATATTTTCATAATCACAAAAACACGCATTACACATTATTACATCATACTTTGCAAATCACCACGAATAAAAAGAATATAAATTTTTAAAGATAATAAACAACTAATAAACTGATTTTATTTATAATATATGTAGAGGTAAGTATCTGCAGTGCTGGATTGAAAATATTTTGCAGTTACAAAGCGCGTACGAACTACATGGGAATGAAATCCAGCTCAGATGATAATGATATTAGGTACCCAAAAAAACCAAGTATAAAGGATTTTAGGATAAATTTTACTTAAACAACATTTTGAGTGTGTCCTCAAATACTTGTCGACAAAAACTGGTTTTCACCCATTACGGGCTAATAATTACAATTTGACATCTCAACAGAGACGAGAAGTTTGGAAGGGAATATGGATATTCTAGGCGTTTTACAAGGGCTTAATGACCTGTCATTGCTGGGGGTAAGTTTGGCAACTTGATGTATTACAAAACATTTCCCATTTCACTTAGTACTTGATATCCAATATCTGCCAATATACAGTAAAATGGCGCGACGTGAACGTGACATGTGAACACTCTCTGTCATCGATTGAGAAAATTGCTAAGCATTTTAGCAGAATCCTTTATGATTGCTAAGTGAGATTTCTTACCGAATTATATCACCTACTAGGAAACGCCTGAAGATGAATCTTCAATTGTTATGCTTATAACTTTATACCAGCTAATTATTATAAACAATCATTTCGAGTGTTTCCAAATACATGTAGACAAAAACTGGATTTCACCCATTACGGGCTAAAAATTACAATTTGACATCTGGGAATGTTGTAATACATCAAGTGGCCACTTAACCCAGCCCAATTGACAGGTCATAAGCCCTGTAAACGCCTAGATATCCATATCCCATTCCAAACATCTCGTCTTTGTTGAGATTCAAATAATTTTTACTTTATAAATCTACATAACATTCACCTACATCACTTATAACTACGTCAAACGCATGATTTGGCTTTGTGGTCCGGTTTCTGAATAACGAGTCTGATGGTGACTCGCTTGTCACACGTTACAATGTGTAAACCGCTAATGTATCTTCCATATAGTATGGCAATATTCTACCGGTATTTCATTAAATTACCATTAATCCACTAAACCTCAGCTTTTGTAACCGGAATATAAACCAGAGAATGTATTAGCAGCTGTGTAAGTTACATACCTCGCTAAAAATATAATGAAATTTTGCAGACGGCAAAAATAAATATTTTCAGTGTTGACACGGGGTATCTTGCTGGTGACACCCACTCGGACGCATCTAGTGATGTCTGTATCCTCCACAGGATTTGTCAAAGAAGAAAAATTTAAACTATATAAGGAAAAAATATTGAAATATTTTTAGGTACAATAAAACTTGATTGCACATCACAGAAAATTCAAGCTAAAGAATCATAAACATTCACACAAATACGCATATATGGCAGAGAGAAAACTAGCATGCATAAGAAGCATATGCCAGTTCACAGTATATGTATATAACATGTATGTACTGTATTTATGTTTACATGTTCAAAAAAATGGCGAATAAGTATGATAATAGGCGCAGATTCGTTTTATTTTACTGTTAAAACTAACCTATTTTTTTAGTAATCGATGAATTAATTTAAGAAAGTTAAACTTTGGGAAACACTCAACGTTAAATAGTGGTCCATAATTAATTTTGATAACTGGAATTACGATTAATTTTATTATCAGGCTGTTTTTTCCATATGTTTGTTTCACGTGGAGAGTTGGGAGGAAATTAAGTTTATTTATTAACGCAAGGGGTTAGAATTCCAAGGGTTGTTGCCATTTTATAGCCCTGTTTAATTGAATCGAAATAATCGTTACGTATGGGCAATAAGCGTTAGGATTTATGGGGCGAGAATAAAACAGTATAAACAGAAATCGCCCTTGCTCAATGAATATTTTAGGTGCAGATAGATACATAAAACAATAATTAATATATTGAATGAATTGTTTGAAATTCAAAAAGATTCAATTAAATATTTTAAACTAACTAACTAACCATCACGCCATTTCCCCTAAGGAGTAGGCAGAGAGGATAGAACGCTACACCCACTCTGTTCTGGCATACTTCTCTTGCTTCCTCCACATTCATACGTTTTCTCATGCACGCACGTCGATTATTCCGACTTCTTACATGCCCACTTTCAAGCACTTGTTTTACTTGATCATGCCATGTCTTTCTCGGCCTTCCTCGACTTTCTACATCCAGGCACAGTCGCATCATATATTTTTTTAGCCGTTCTTTATCATCCATTCGCTCTACATGACCGAACCAACGTAAAAGACATTTCTTAATTTTGTCTATAATGCTTATCTCAGCCTTGCATTCTGCTCTAATTTCAACATTAGTTCACCTATCATACATATTTTTACCACACAATATTTTAAAATTTAAATTACAATAAACTGGATAATACATTTATCAATTGATGGTTTAGAAAGTTTTTTATCTCGTATATGATTATTATTAAAATATTAGACCACAAAAAATGGTAATAGTGCATATTACGCCAAATACTAAATTGTTTGTTGAAGCTATTTCTTACAAAAGTGACACGTAATAAGCTATCGTATAAATCTTTGTAAATTATTTATGAAAATAAACAGACATTTATTCAATGCACTTACTATGCTATTCTTCATCTTCAGTAGCACCGCTTATTTTTGCTTTAATGGTAGACTTTTTTTACACAAATAAACGTACCTGATTTAAAAGAAAAAAAGAAAATTAATGTGCGTACTCACATGAAAACGTGCCTTATATTCCCAAAATAATAATTTCAAAATCTTATCAAACATCAATAGAAACGTGTATCGTATGAAGCAAAAAATGTATCGTAAACGAAAGAAACGATGTCTAGACTCTATTTAAAAAATGAAATAATAAAACTAGGAATATGGATGTAAATGGTTATCTTGCAGTTCATATTTTATTTTAGATGGCTACGTGGGTATTATTTGAATTAATTTTATATTGATTTTGAACACATCCAGTTAAAATATAACATAATAAAAAGATAACCTTTATGTGTAGGGATGTGTGTGGGGGTGTTATGACAGGGTGAGTGGACGGTGGACGTGTGAGGGTGTATGGGTGTCCATGGATATGTTCTCTCCTGCACAATAATAATAACAAATAGTTACAAAAGTTTAGAATGTGTTTAATTCTAGTTGAATATCAGCTTTATATTTTTTTTCTTCAATATATTAAGAGACACACATGATATATTTACTATATAATATTCATATATTAAGAGACAAAAATAAGAACACGTGTGACATAGAAACGAATTGAGAATAATAACTCACACAAACTGGTAAGCGAAACAAATATTTATTTCATGGTATCCAGTTGGGTATGTTGAACTTTATATTCGATACCAATTCTCTCATAAACGATTTTAAGAAAACCAAATTCTGATAATTTTTTCTTTAATCCCAACTAATACTGCACAAGGGACTGCATTAATCTCCGACATTACATTAGGTAGTATTATGAAATAAATATTATGATTAATAGTAAAATAAATAACTTTCAAAGATGTATTAGACGACAGTGGATTGACAATTGGATCATGACGATTAAAATATATTGATGACGCGGCAGAATTATTAGCGATTTTTCTTCAAATTATTTTTGCGTGTCTTACATTATTCTCTACTTATTTTTTTTTGAAAATACAAATAATTAAATAAGTCAATTTTTTAAATATGAATATAATACTATTAGAACAGAATGACGTTGTGATGATTCACGATTGAACGCCAACAACCATTATCCATTGATTTCTTACTTTTTGGGTCAGTAGAGACTAGTCGAATGGGTTTTACAAAGTCAAATGAAAAGATTCCAAAGGGGTGGAAGGCTTAAACAAAGACGAGATTCAGGGGGTGGGAAGGAATTATTATTTTGACAGTTAGTTTGGCGTTGAAGTTAGCTCTTAGTGGACCAATGAAAACGTTGGAATACTTCCAAATGGTTCCTGGCCTGCAGAGCCCAAGAACATTAGAATAGAAATTGTAGTAAACATGATGAGGTCAAATGTTATGCGCATTATTCAGAGAGTCCAGAAGATTGAAGTGGAATTTGAGAGAAAACTTTAGTTAATTACGATTTCTTATTCGCTACGTGTTCGAAACACATGCGCCTTTGAGTTGGATAGGCCACCTATGTATTGACAGTAAAGTTAAGTATTTTTTAACCATATTTTATCTTCTTTTTTTGTAGCAGGTACCGTGGGTTTATAACATACTATAACACTGAAGCTTATTTGCTCTGGAACAAAGTTCCTGGAATCCTTTTCAGCGGAATAAATTATTATTTCTGCTAGTTTCTGGAGGATTATGCAAATAGCTCATGCAGTAGTGAAACACAGAAAATGGAAAATATTTGCCAGTTAAATTTTATAACTCTGTTTATTTAAATAAGTTTACAATAAGCGCCTAGACAATCAAATATTTCAACTGAAAATAAAAATATTTTATGTTATGTTAATTTAATATTTAAAAATGTGCGTGGGTTGGTGCTGGGGGTTTCAAGGTGAAATAAATAACACTTATTATTGAAAGCTTTTCTTATTTGATTTCATGTGTTGTATAATATTTTTTATTGACTTGCTTCGTTTACTTGCGTAATTTAGCAGTTCTCTGAAAATCAAAAATTCCCGGCAATTCCCGGCAGTCTAACTAAAAAAGTGTTTTATTTATTATACCTGATCTGAATATGTGGAGAAATATCAGGTATCTGCCTGAAAATATTAAACGAAATAAAAGTTTGTTTTCATAAGGTATTTGGTTGCCTATTTACTGAAATATTTAAGGGCAAACAAAAATAGAACGAGTCCCTAAACATTATGGAGATGTTTTGGAAAACTCATTAACAAAGGAAGCCAAAGAATTTACTTTATGACGTGTAATGCTTTTAGGATTATTTTATTTATCATCAGAAATAATATTTTCTGAAAGAAAAAATACCATCCAAAAATGCTTGTAACTATTTTTTGTTTTTCAATGATATTTTCTGCAAATTAAAAAAAATACATAAAAATTGATAAAATTAGCCCAATTTTTTTTTAGCCTCCCACGGTTTAAACAGTTTTTTAGTACACAAAAAAGTCAATACATACAAAGATAATAATAATAATAATAATAATCCTTTTATTTAGCATCATCTTTGATACAGTACATAATAAATTAAAATAAAATGAAACAAAATAAAATAAAATAAAATAAAAGAAAATAAATTAATTAATAATGATGGATTATGTGTAAAACGGATATAACTTCTTAGGTTCTAATTTAGAATATTTTTTGTGTGTAGGTACTGTAACGTTAGAGGTGAGAGGCTTGCCTGATTGGCTCCACAACCTCAGACGCTCACCTGCATAGCTCAATCAGTTAGCAAAAGACTCACGAAAATTTATAAAAGTAAGCAAAGATTGAAATACCACAGAGTTCAGAATATAAATAAAACAAAGCTATAGAAATTCAATGTGTGTAATTAAAATATAAGTATGTTTACAAGGTTAAGAAGATGTGTTAGGCACGGTAAGTATATAGGTTATAATTTTGACAAGATATAACAAAGATATAATTGCAAATATAGGTTGAAAACTTAAGTAATGAATCCATCCATCGAATCATTCATACTGGAATTTACAATTAAAAAGTTCTACGTCGAAGATTAAAGAAAAAAAACAGGCTAGTGTTGAGATGAACGAAGTGATTTGGAGGGTTAAGAATTTAATTTTATGTAGAGGTGAAATTTTGAAGAGAGGTGAAGAATCCATGTATCGTCAGTGTGCAGTGTCCACATCAGGACCTGCACGAGGTGAAGCTTTGTTAATTAGTCCTTTGAGGCATCAAATTGTAAAATATATCCTCACACGTGGTCCAGAATTTCACGCGTGAGCGATGACGGATATGGGATAATATCTGCGTTCCGTGATGTACCGGTCAGCGTGTGACACTCGGTAACTAGCTGATAACTAGACACGGATCAGTGTCTAGGCCATTTTTAATTTATAATATTCTAAATATTATGTCAGGAGTAAGGAAGTATATAAAGGGAGGGAATTAGACCTGAAAAGATTAAAGTGACTGGGCTGTAGTACGTAGTTTTGATTCGGGGATGGAAGTTAATATTAAAAAGCTATAACACTTACGATTACGTCTTCATTCCCCAGGATTTATGCCGGGTCGGCCTGAATAGAAAATAAATGCGGCCGTTCGCCATGACAGTTATTTTTGCAAGAAGGAATCATAGACGAAAAAGCTCAGAACGAGATTTCACTTACCATAGAGCAGATTCTGTGGTAATGAAATAAGGTAGAATAACGGGGTCAAAAGTTAAATTGCTATTTTTTTATCAGTTAAAGGGAAGTCAGGAATGTCATTCTTACGAGAGGCGGGAGAATAACATGACAACACTCCCTTCCTCGATAAACAAAAAAAAGATTTCAAGAAGTTTCCTATTAGAGATTTGAAGATGAAGTTTTGGAGTAAGAATCAAACATACGTACTACAACAAAAAATGGTTACCAGTTGTAATAGTAATTTCCCTGTGTGCCCTTGGTTCGAAGGTACACAAGGAAATAGTAGAATTCTGAAACATACAAAATTATTACATCACATAGAAATTCTAAAATAAAGTACGTAGCAATTTCAGTCACTTGCTTGGACCATCTAGTAAATTTTGGTTTTGGAGAACTGGCTTCGCTTGGGACATATTCCCTCATAGCAAAAACGAGCGCCGAGCAGTTCTTTGTCGAAACATTAAGGTTTAGTAACCTCGACTTCAGAAGCTGTCTTTAACAGAAGTAAACAAAGCGCTCTTTTTGGAGACTACACTCCAGATTTGACTTTCTTTCATTATTAATACAAAAACAAGATAAACAAAGGCATTCTGTTTTGAGATGAAAACTCCAGAATGTTTTGGGTTGGCGGACACTTGTCCTCAGTGATTTGTGTGCATTTCTAGCACCTAAGATTAATTATCCTAAATACCACAGCATGACATCACAGCTGTTCAATAATCTAACATTATGTTTAGTAAACAAAAACTTAGAGAACTTTTATACACATCGTATAACTATGAACGTACACATTGTTTTGTACAAGAAAAACTAGGTCAAGCGAAAAGGTTGTTGACAACGTGATACACTACAAGACAAAAACATCATTATCAAGAAACAAGATAAGGAAATAGCATATAGCTAACTATCTACACGTTGAAAGGTTTGTGCAAAAAGAAAACAGGTAATTTCTATTATCAATTTGAAATCAATATCACATCAAGGATTGATATTTATTACAGATTAATTTTGCAATTCACACCTCCAGACGTCTCCTTTAGCTAGCATTGCAAAATCAAAACTGGGGCAAAGAATATAAATGGAATGTTTTAGGAATGTTTTTTGAGTATTTATTTATATGATTTATTAAGCAAACTGTTTTTCTTTTGACAACAAGAAATCTATGAAAATACTCACCTACTGTCAAGAGTTTCATAGTCCTTTACTAAAGGACGGATTAATAAACTTATGAACAATCTGTACTTACACTACATTTAGAAGGTAAACAGATTTAAAAGAAGATCATTTTTTCTCTTGCAAGTGTAGAATTACCCAGTGAAATTTAGCTAGATAAGAATAAGATTTAAATATTTAATTTGACAGTTATTCATTTTCATTATCATTTTAAGATAATGTTATTGTGTCGTGAGCCTCACAGATCTAGAAGTCTGCATGGTGCACTGAAAAAACATTAGATCAAAAGCGAACGAAGTTGATGTTTTTTTTATTGATTTACTTGCAAGAAAAAATAATGATGTACTGCCAAAGCAGATAGTAAAAAGAACACCTTTCCTACAGATAAATATGTTTAGGTTTGAATAAATGCTAATTTTTAGCCTAGACGCAAACCTCAAGTTATTCGAGATTTCATATATTCTATAAAATACTAGCATTGTTATATTTTACAACATAAGCGTGGAAAACAATGAATTTTATTTATGTTTCACAAGGTTTTTGATGTGGAAATTTCCACGAAATCTTCCATCAACGTCCTGCATACCGCATAGATAAGAGGAGATATCATTTTGTGATTTTAGTTTTAACAAAGCGTGTGGGGCTAGTTTACTGGAAAAGAATTCCGCCGCATTCGAACAAGGAAAAATTCGTTCTCCAGACAATCTGATCCCTCAGTATATACAGCATCTTTCCGTCTTAAGTTGTAATGAGTCGCGTTACGTTGTGTAGGCGCTCATTAAAGATTGTTTTGAACCTGCACGTAAAATGTTTTTAAGTTCGTCTAGCTTTTCTACGTACGGGGAAGGTTCATCTATTTCCACCTCGTCACCCTGGAAAGATGTTTCGGATGACTCCGAATGGAATTCGCCTCGCATGTTGTGTTTATTATGGCCGTGAAAATATATAAAAAATGGGGTGTACAAAGTGGAAAGATTTGACAGTATTTATGATTGCATTTGCAACCAAAGGTATGGTTTTGCACCATGTAGCGATGATTTTGTTCTACTTGCTTTTTGCGATATAGCATGTCATTAGCAGTTTTGTGATAACGCTCAACGGTATTAGATTTGAGGAGAATAGACAGCGTTTAAAAACAAAGTATGGATTGAGTATTTAGTGAGAAGTTCTTTTAAATTTTTTTAGAGATAAATTGAGATCCAATTATCTTGAAAATTATGACTCTAGGGGTACCATGAATTAGAAAAATGTCATTTTCCAAGTGCTTATGTATATTTTCAGCAGAAGATTTTCTTATGGGGAACAGCCCATAAGAATTTAGAGAAAACGTCTAACACGGATAGTATGTAAAACGTGTCCTGCGTTAGACTTAGGTAAGGACCTACAAGGTCAATGAATAAACATTCCATTTGTTTTGTGTAACCTTCTTAGGATTTTTCATCAGTCCTAGAGGAGGTTTTTGAGAGTGTTTTATATGCTTTGCATAATTCACATTTATTAATATAATTAGCTACGTCCTGGAAAACATTTTCTCACCAGTAACAAAAGAGTTTTAATTTATTATAAGTTTTTAAATATTCCCATATGGCTGCCTGTGCAATTAGTATGATTTTCTTCTAAAAGCCTAATGCGATCGTCTGCTGGAATCACGAGTTTCCACGCATGATCCGCATGTAAATTATCTGAAGGTTTAAAAATATTTATTTATTTTATTATTTTCATATACGATACCTGGGATAGGAATCAGGGTGAAAATTTACGGCGTTAAATAATTGTAAATAAGAGCTATCGTTAACGTCATGAAAATCGGTTAAAGCTGCCACTTCTATGCGAAGATAATGCATCGGGCCACTGTATTTAATTTTC
Source organism: Micrasema minimum (assembly GCA_022494985.1). Taxonomy (NCBI): domain Eukaryota; kingdom Metazoa; phylum Arthropoda; class Insecta; order Trichoptera; family Brachycentridae; genus Micrasema; species Micrasema minimum. Next base: position 19,369 of record JAGVSP010000732.1, read on the forward strand.
CTTTTACGTGTATTACTTCAAAGGATAATATTGGAGTAGTTTCTGGTACTCAACGAGCTAACTCTTCCGGAAGTTATTTTTTAAAGAGTTTAAACACACTTCAAACTGTAGTGAACAGTGAAAACTTTAAAGGTAAGGCTTCGATATAGGGCCTAAAATGTCTAATAGATTCAAAAATGGATAGTAATTCCTTCTCTGTGACAGAATAATTTCGTTCACACGCCGTCAGTTGGGTGCGTGAAATGAATGCGACAGCATATTCTCCCTCACTTCTGTCTCCTGTTCCTAAGAATGATTATCTCCTATAGCAAGATCGCTAGCATCAGTATGCAGATTAAAAGGTAATTCAAAAGTTGGGATTTCTTAATACTGGTGCAGAAATCAGTGCATCTTTCAAACGTAAAAATGCAGTTTCGGCCTCTTCCGACCAACAAAATTTAGATACACCTTTTACTGCTTTCCCGTCAACTTGGTCAAGGTTGCAGTAATGGTAGAATAGTCATAAATATAAACGTCGAAAATACGAACAAAGTCATAAAGAAACTCCTTAAGGTTTTAACGTTAGTAGGTCTGGGATAATTTCTATAGATTCTACTTTTTGAGGATCAGTGCGCAGACCTTGTGCGCTCAACCCCTACAAAAATTTAACCTAGATATTTTAATTCTGACTTGCAAAATACAGATTTCTTTAAGTTAATAGTTAAATTTTGCCTCCTTTAAGGTACATAAAACTTTTCTTAAAAGTTTGATATGTGAATCAAATCCTCACTAATTATTAGGAGATCGTCTATAAAAATTTGAACATTTCGGTCAAATTTCGGTCCAAAGAGAGTCTATCTACGAGAGCGTTGCATCTCGGCGGAACTATTGCGGAGACCGAAAGGTAAAACTTTAAATTGAAATAGTCCACGCTGTGGGTACTACAAAAGCTGTTTTAGATTTAGAATTTTCATCAAGGGGTATTTGCCAGAATGCTTTAGAGAGGTCAATTGAAGTTATGAATTTAGCACCATTCAGGGTCTGTAATAATAGATTGAATGTGTGGTAAGGGATACGAATCCCGTACAGTTACTGAATTTAATTTGCGAGAGTCTAGACAAAAACGAACAGAATCGTCTTTCTTAGCGACTAATAATACTGGGTTACTCCACGCCGATTTAGACGGTTCTACGACATCTAGAGCTAAACATCTCATCTAGTTCTGCTTCTAACTGTGCCTGTCGCACTGGATGATAATGGATAATACCGTTGTTTATTAGTGATTTTCCTGTAGTCTCGATTTGTGGTAGACTAAGGTTGTCCATTCCCAGTCCTCTCCGCTCGAAAGATATGTCTTCAAATTCAGCGACGACTTCCTGCAACTGCTTCGTTGGAATTCAAGCAAGTCCTCAGGAGCGTGCAGTGCGTGAAACATGATGAGAAAAAACGCTGAGTATCTGTGTTTATAGATATATTTTTAAATAGCGACGGGAGCGATATTAAATGTAATCCAGAAATCTACTCCTAGAATTATTTCTGGTGATAGGTTAGTTTACTATCAAAAAAGGATATGTTATGAGTTGCACCATCTATTGATAAGGCAATTTTAATTTTTCCAATGGACAGCCTGTTATGCAATGATTGGCTGTAGTGATAAAAGTGTTAACTTTTTCTATAGGGAATACAGATAAATAAGAGTTTTTTAAGAAAGCGTGCGTCAATACAAAGTTTGACGCACCAGGTGTCCATAAGACCTTGTAAATGTTTGTTATTGATAGTAAAATTCATAAATGGGCGCCGTAGATCTCGATTCCGGGAACATTATCACCGCGCTATACTGGCGGTATTCAAAATAAGCGTACAAAGTCCAAGTGCTTCTTCCAAGCACACTGGGTCTGTGTTAGTTCCTTTTAGTGAAAACCACGCACGGTGCCATACTAGTTTTTTGAATTATTGGTTTTTAAGATTTGAAGCGTCCTTTAGTGTCTTGACACGAGCAGTTTCGCGTCAGTGTGTTTTGAGCCTTCCCACAGCGAAAAACATTTACAATGGTTCTCACAGTCCTAACAATCTTTGTAGAGATGACCATTGCGCTTTGCATTTCAAACAAACCACTTCACTTAATTTGCTAGAAAAAAGTATGCTTGGAAGGCATACTCTGTAGATAGTTTTTTACTAAAAGTTAGAGAAGTCTTAAAATGGGGAGAAGAGTTGTCGCTTGAGACGATGGTTGCTACATCGTTGGATTTGTACACATTAGAGGTCTTCTGTGCGTTTTATCCTTAACAAAGCTAGATTTGGTGAAGCCATTACTTTGCGTTCACGGTAGCTTAAACATTTCTACCGTTTTGCTATGCTTCAAGAGATCTTGAAGAGAGTGTATATTTCCTGATGTTATAAGAGGAATATATTCAGGTCGGGCGTTTTTTTAAAACATGAGTCCAAAAGATATGTGGGGGACCAGAGGTACCTCAATTTTCTGAGCCAGATCGGACACTACAGTTACGTAGTCTGCCATGGACTCGTTAATCAACTGCTTACGCTCTTGGAGCTGTTTTAGGATGATATCTCTGTGATAAGGGGTAGAAAATCTAAAAAGTAGTGCCTCCTTTAAGTTGGGGGCCACGTCTCGAACGTGTTTTTCAAAGGCCAAAACCATGTTAGCGGGAATACCAGACAAAAAGGTTCTGTAAAAGAATTTATAAGAGTGGAGTTTTTGAATCCGTCTGATGGAGATCAAAATGTCAAGATGAATAAACAAAATCGTGGATACTCTGCGATCCATCGAATCTGATTTTTTAAACTACTTAATCTATAAATAAATGTTTTTAGGAAGGTCCTCGTCTTCGACGTTTCTCTTTCAAAGTGTGTCTGCTTCACCAGCTTCGGTGGTGATGCATAAGAAGTTGAGGCATGTGTGTTTAAACTTTCAAAAGGTTGTCTGGATTGAAGGCATGAGCTTGTCTCTCTGAGGCTGTGACTCATCATCGGCAGGAGTAATTTTCATATTTTTCCAAAGCTTCCTTTATTTCAGCCATCGTTGTCTGGCAGGAGTGATTCTGATTTCCTTCCATAATGCAACGAAAAAGTTTCGCCAAGCGAAAGAGAAAATTTAAATAAAAAAGTAGACTTGAGAGTTCAAAATAAGTTAAATAAAAAGATGTTATTAATATCAAACGTACAACCTGTATAATTTGCTGACGAAGTGTCGTCGGCCACGGTGCGTGTTCTCAGAGAATTTGTATAATAGCAGCTCATGTTCCATTCAGTTCCTCAATAGTTAAACTTTCCAATTCGTCGTCTGTAATTTTAAAAAATATCTCAGTATCCATGCTTTAAAAAAATGTCATAGTTTGCCCACTGTGCGAAAAGGCATAAAGAATAAATAAAGGAAAGTCAATCCTGTATTTATAAAGATGTATTAACTTTTAAAATAGTTAATAGTAAGAATTTTGCCTCATGGCATTAGATAATTGTATAATCAACAATCTTACACTCCACATGTAGGTAGGTAGAATTGGTAAAAGTTAATTTTACAAGTATCTGTGTAAATTTTACAGGTTATCATAGAATGATTTTTCCACAATAATCTTCAGTAAAAGGAAGTTAACGTTCACAGCACAGCACAAGATGTAAGATTCAATATAATATTGAAAAGAAAAAAATGTTGTTCAGAATACACGCATGTTCCAAACACAAGTTATTTCACAGAAAACTAAACTATTCTGCAAAATTATTAGATAATTCAGTTTTTTTTCACTACTGAAATAGATTCACTTCCAGATGGTTCAATAATATAAAAGATAAAACTTCTTTTTACTAAGAATTCAGCAAAAGAAAAAACAAGATGAGAATCAAATTTCTCACAGCACAAGTGTATTGTATCAAGGTTGCACCACACGAGAGTGTTTTTGATTCTACCCACGCCAGCTTTTTCCAATCAAAATTTTGTGACAAACTTAATTAAACAAAAATTTCTACCTTCATGTTCAAATGCATACAGTAGATAATTTGTCAAAAAAATTAAATTTTTGAGAGATTGTGTTATTTTTTCTCAAAAAAAAAAGACATGCACCAAGATAGCCACACAATGTGATGTCTTCTGCAATGTGATCAGTATGTTAGCAGAACAAAAAACATAAGTAGACATATAATGTCTGACTTAATTTTAGAGAATTTGTAATTCTCATAGGAAAGTAAATCACCAGTAGCTTTCTGTATCAGAAAATTGATTAGAAAGAAAAGAAAAATAAACAAAAATAGAACTTCAATAATGAGCGATTTCACCTGATTCTTTGTCAGATGTTCTCCTTCTTGGCTGCAGGGTTGAAGTAGCGTTCAAAACGTCATAGCAGCACGCCTACTCTAGTCCTTGCATCTGGTTGCAGCATCAAGTTGCTCTGCCATGTCCTCCGTCTTGGCACGTTTCAGAGGTTGGGGATTTTTGGGAAGGGAATGAGATAGAGGTTTTGACATAATATATAAATATTAATAATAATTAATAAAAGTTTTATTTACATTCTTACCGTCTGTGGTGGGATGATTTCAAAGATTATAGAAGTTTATAGAGATAAATGGGCGCCAGTGAGTCAAATATTACATACAATAAGTAAAGTCAGGGTTAATTATTAAAGACAGGGTGAACTTGCCCCGCGTTAAAGGTGACAATTGTAACGTAGAGGGGTGAGAGGCTTGCCTGATTGGCTCCACAACCTCAGACGCTCACCTGCATAGCTCAATCAGTTAGCAAAAGACTCACGAAAATTTATAAAAGTAAGCAAAGGATTGAAATACCACAGAGTTTCAGAATATAAATAAAACAAAGCTATAGAAATTCAATGTGTGTAATTAAAATATAAGTATGTTTACAAGGTTAAGAAGATGTGTTAGGCACGGTAAGTATATAGGTTATAATTTTGACAAGATATAAACAAAGATATAATTTGCAAATATAGGTTGAAAACTTTAAGTAATGAATCCATCCATCGAATCATTCATACTGGAATTTACAATTAAAAAGTTCTACGTCGAAGATTAAAGAAAAAAAACAGGCTAGTGTTGAGATGAACGAAGTGATTTGGAGGTTAAGAATTTAATTTATGTAGAGGTGAAATTTTGAAGAGAGGTGAAGAATCCATGTATCGTCAGTGTGCAGTGTCCACATCAGGACCTGCACGAGGTGAAGCTTTGTTAATTAGTCCTTTGAGGCATCAAATTGTAAATATATCCTCACACGTGGTCCAGAATTTCACGCGTGAGCGATGACGGATATGGGATAATATCTGCGTTCCGTGATGTACCGGTCAGCGTGTGACACTCGGTAACTAGCTGATAACTAGACACGGATCAGTGTCTAGGCCATTTTTAATTTATAAATATTCTAATATTATGTCAGGAGTAAAGGAAGTATATAAAGGGAGGGAATTAGACCTGAAAAGATTAAAGTGACTGGGCTGTAGTACGTTAGTTTTGATTCGGGGATGGAAGTTTAATATTAAAAAGCTATAACACTTACGATTACGTCTTCATTCCCCAGGATTTATGCCGGGTCGGCCTGAATAGAAAATAAATGCGGCCGTTCGCCATGACAGTTATTTTTGCAAGAAGGAATCATAGACGAAAAAGCTCAGAACGAGATTTCACTTACCATAGAGCAGATTCTGTGGTAATGAAATAAGGTAGAATAACGGGGTCAAAAGTTAAATTGCTATTTTTTATCAGTTAAAGGGAAGTCAGGAATGTCATTCTTACGAGAGGCGGGAGAATAACATGACAGTACTTACTTAGTGTACCAATGCCACAGTGCCCTATGCACCATTGGGTGCGGATAAGGGAAAGTAGCAGTAGTAGTAGGTACTTACATTATAATTCCCAGATTTTTTATTGAAATCATGAGTTTACATGCTAGTTGCAGGCTCCGATATTTTTTCTTGCCATTTCAATAAACGTATAATGTATTATTGTATTACAAAATGTATGCAGTTGTGTAAACGTACTTTAGTGGTTCTTACTGGATTCTTAATAGGGGTCAATACCCTGTTAGTTTTTTCAAGTGATTTTATCATTTAAAAAAAATAAATTTTCTACAATAATAAAAATCTCGGACGGTAGCTCATTTTAACACTCCCATATTTAGAATCCAAAATACTTGTAATGAATATCACCAATATAGATTTCTATAAAATAATATATTTATGTTATTGTTTATTTTCAATATGTTTAATGTTTTACATTTTTATAGGATTTGTAAATACCAACATGTTTATTGTAAGTGGTTTTACAGATAACATTTTATTTATTTTATTTTTATTTTTTATATAACATTCTTATATCATTTTTTTATGTAAGTAGTTTATAACAACTTGTTCAATTGATGTGTCGCAATTAATGTGTTTTTTATACATATTTATGTAAAAGGTACAATAGTACCGTATATATCAAAATAAATAAATAAAAAATAAAAAAACTCTGATGAATAAATTAATGACTTCAAAATAATATTTAGAAACAAACGTAGGGTCAGATAAAAAACATGGATAAAATCATAATGAAATGTTATAAGAAACCACAAATTCACCAAAAGATAATTCATAAATAAACAGTCCCAATTCAAGATCGTCTTATTATTGCTCACAATCAAATAACGAGATACTTCACTTTTTGAATGAGTCGTTATATTTAAGTATTAGAAGCTTTACAGAAATGTATAAAATGGATGCTCTGAGATAGCTTAGGAGTACCGTTTCCGCGCAAAAGTTCTGGAAATTTCCGTAAATTTCCAAAGACAAAACAAAGATATTGTACGTTTAAGTAATTAAGAAGTTGTCGCCTGGTGTTGTGGTAGCACTAATTGTCGCCTAAATTAAAATCATTTTGGAAATTGTTTACTGGATTTAGCAGTACCCAAGTACCCAGAAAGCCTTAAGTAATACTACTTAACAGGATATTTTGTTTTTTAATCCTCATGCAAATGCAATGTTTACCGAGGAGCGGTTCACACAAATCTTGGTTGAGTTAAAGATGTGTATTTTAAGTTGGTTAAGTGTACTTAGGGTTTTAGTAATGACGCGACGCATATTTTGAGTGTAAAAGCATACTTAATTGAACCGATAACAACTAAGAGTAATACACCATGTAACAAATCTCATGTACAAGCGGGAAACCAGTGAATCTACGTCATATTTGGAGTCGATTTTTGAAAAAATTTTTTTTTTGTTTTGACGCATAGGGTAGTGTTGGAGAAAATTGATTAAGAAGAGGAGTTTTTAGAAACATTCTTACAAATCGTTATCGAATATAATTTGTTAAGTCAAATTAATACAATCCATATAAAAACTAAAGCAAAAATCAGTAAAAATTATGCAATTTTACTTTTAATTTACTTTTGAAAGCTTTTTACAAGAAAAAATAACTATATTTTTTAAAGCTCAGATTCAAAGGTCATATTACGCATTCGACTCCAAATATGATGTAGATTCACCAGTATTCGGGTTGTACCTTTAGTTTTGTTACTTCATGTGTATGAATATTATTTATTTATTTTCTTGATTGAAGAATTAAAAAAGAATATGAAGAAATTAAAAAAAAAATGTCATACTGGGTTGAAACAAGGGAGGTTTTTTAGTTTCATTTTCGATGAGATTTAAAAGAAAGACTGGTAAAAAAAAACGTATTTTTCTGTCTGAAATAGTATTTACTGTAGGTTGCCTACTGGAAGTTTACGCTGTTTAAAGTTCATTAATGACTTTAAAATTTTTATTCAAGGAAATTAAGAGTGATAAACGTCTCAATAATTGGCGCAAACTAAACGTATTTAGAAGCTTAATTGATACTCTAAGAGCCGTACATTTATTTACATTATTTTAATGTTTTTTTCATACAGAGCTATGTATTATAAATTCACAGTAACATTCAAGACAATATACATGACATAGCACCAATCAAGTGCACAACACAATGTGCGAAGTAAATATCTGGGGACAGCAAGAATGATGAAACAAGTATTTGAAACAACAGTACCTAACGTTTATATGGCGTTTATATTTTTTTCTGTTTTAATTCACATTTTAAACAAATATATTGGTATGTAAAAAAAGGACAGGCGGTCACAGTGAACCGCATAAATATTCAAGAATCTTTAGTGTGATATATGAAGCATTATTAAAATTCGTAAGGGTGAAATCTGAGGTTACAGTTTTTCAAAGGAGAAAACTTCATAGTTAAGTATGGCACGAACACCATAATACAGCTTACCAGGACAACTAAGGTCTTGTCCTACCAAGGGCGGTTAACATATAAGTATCTTTAAAGTTAAAATATTGAATTATAGATGAGATCGTGGAATTATAAAATTACGTAAATTAATAGAAAATACTGAGCATTGTCTATTCTATTGAAGCGGCAACACAAACTGAAATAATAACCATATCGGAATTTATCCTCTCATTTAATTTCTCAATTCGTAAAATACGATTTTTTTTCAAGGAATCCCCAGGAACGGTTGGTGGCCCCGTGGGATAGAAGGGAAAACGCGGTCCTGAGTCCAGAGATCGTCGGTTCGAATTCCACTTCGACACGACTTGATTCCTTTGTTTTCAAGCACAAGCCGCTTATGTTTTATTGAAAATATTATTTACAAAATTGAAATATGTGCAAATATCATAAGATTGCATAGATTTCTTTTTTATAAAAAAAAAAAAAAACAAAAACATTTGAAATATTTAAATATGAATATACACATTCAAGGAATAAGTACTTACCATCGACCCCGTCAAAGATTGAACTCGTGAATTCATTAACGGTAGCCCAATTAGCTAACCACTACACCACAAAGCGGACAGTTTTCTAGCTAGATATATTTAAAATAATATTATTGGAGCAATATTTTTTGAAACCGTTTTTACAATCTTAACTTAAAATTGAATTCTTAGTTGGATTTTTAATAGGAAAAAGAAGATGCAGGGTTCGAGCATTTTTTTTTTGTGTTAGCGCAAAGCCTTTATCTCGTCATTTAATACATCGTCTGGGGGGTGGTATTCTATATCACCACATGTGTAGACCTTAAGCCTTCTCGCCCTTTAACGATACAAAACGGAGATTATAGCGTCGTATAGCGTATGCTACGGAAAGCGAATAGTGATAATTTTACAATCCAAATATAGTCTTGGGAAAGCGAATAGTGATAATATAGAAACTTCTATTGTAAAAAGTATTGAAGTTACCTTTTTATTAATTGATCAATGGGAATGCAAAGGCTTAAACTATTTAAACATTTCAATAATTGGTAAACATGATTTTAACATTCGATTCTGTATTTAACAAAAAATAGAAAATTAATGGAGAGTTGAAAGTTTAATATTTATATTGCTTTTAAGTAGTAGATTAAAATTAGTAGAAAAAGTAGTAGAAAAAAATTAAAAAGATAAATTATTTATTTATTCACGCCCAGGGGGCTTTTACAAAACAAATTTTTATATCAATACCAAAACAAATATAGTGCATAAACCGCGAGCAACAAGTTAAAAGTTAAAATACATAAAGTATAACATAAGCATAAAATATAAGATATTAGCATTAGATACAATATAAGTAATAAGCGCAAGGTTGCTACAATAAATGCAAATAAAACAAAAGTAAAGATAATAAAAAAACTATAAATTTTATACAAATTAAAAGATAACATATGCATTAGGAAAAACGCAATAGAACAAACAATAGAACAAACCGTATAGCAACAGGTAAAACATAAGCATAAAGAATAAGTAAAGAGCGTTTAGATGAAACATAAGCATAAGTACAGTATCCGCACACAGTGGTGCATAGGGCACTGCATTGATACACAGGTGCAGCAAATTTTGATCATTTGTTACACGAAAGCAAGATGATCAGTCTTACGTATCAGGGCCAGTGTTAGGTATCACATATGAAATATTTTTGTTTGAAAAACACATTCAAATAAACATTTCATGTGAAATTATTTTTGCAATTGATATAAGTTGTGTTTGTGTTTATTTGTTGAAAACTTGAAATTTTACTGTAGTTGCATTTCATTGCATTTATTTTTACAGCGGTAAAAAAGACATTAATTAACAGAATAAACTTTTAGAAACTGACTGCAAATATACCACTAATGAATAACATATATAAATAAATAAATGCATTTTAGGTATATTTCTCTAAATTTTATTCACCTTGAAGGTTTTAGGTCAGAATTGTTAGCATTCTCTCTCAAAATAATACTAAACGTATTTTAAGTCATAGTAGAGGCGTGTGATAAATATACGTTTCTATTTTCATTTGTTTAACGTGCTGAAATAATATTCAATTTCTTTTTTAGCGTGTGGTAAGCAAGAAAATTCCAATTTCAGGGAGATTGATGCGAGAGTGAGAGGAGAGCGGAAGAGAAATGGAAGAAGGTTGAGAATGGCGTATTCTCTGAAGGAAAAAATCAGAAAAAACTTCAAAACGTCAGGCGGCTATTAAATAACACTCGTACATAATATTTCCACCACAATATGTGAATATTTTATTACGTAGGGCGTTCAGAATAATGCCACATAGATGTGGCGTGCACATTACTTTTATGTCATAAAAATTATTGTAAAAATACAGAAAACACGTAATTTATTAAGCCTAAAACATCCGTTACAGGTAACCTACTTCGTAAATTTAAGTAACATAAAAAAACAAGAAAATCGGAGGCTGACACCGACTCATCGATCAATGGTGCTCCAATGAAGTGCCCTATGTACCATTGGGTGCGAATAAAGGAAAGTAGTAGTAGTAGCAGTATGAAAGGAGATGAATTAATTGTCCATTTATAAATCAGTACCTAGGTATGTAAAATAATTACTTATTTTAAATAGCAAAAGGAGTAATACCATACTCTATTAAAAGAAATAAAAAATATTAATGAAAATGCGGTCAAATGTCTTATGAATTGAATGAATAAACAATATATAGGTTTTACGTAACCATTAAATAAGCAAATGAAGAGATTTGTGAATGTCCAGACTTCAATCTAAAAATAAAGGATGATTAAATCTGGCACAAAATACATAAAGACACGTATTTCTTAGTTCAAGTAAAAAATTGTCTTAGTAATAACCATTCATCGGTCAGTCAAATACTCATTTGATGCATATATTAAGTTGTTTTTATTCACCAGGTATATGGTTCCACAACTTTACGTTACACAAAAAACGAAAACGCAAAACGCGAAGAGTATTTATTTTCAAAATGCTGATGAGATTTTCGCCAAAAAGGTTTGTAATTGGATGTAAAAAGGTTTTCAGATATTTCGTTTTATTTTTGGGAAGACCATTATAGGTTCCCGAGCCTCCTGAAAGCCACTTACAGGGAGAGTAGGGCCTAAACGCGAGCTTGACTGAAGTGTAAAGGGAGCCTTACACGACAATAACATTTGCCCACCCCTTTGCAATATAATTTTTTCCGCATCCGTCTGATTTATTCATAGATACTCCTCAACGTCTGTCACTGTCGGCGGAATATATAGAATTGGGGTAGGGATTCCTATTTCTTATCACTTAACCCTTTCAGCATTACTTTAGAGTTTAGACGCATAGGAGTTATAAAAATAATAATAATACGTTTTTATTCCAAACCTTGAGGTGTTGACTGCAAACCTCTAAGGTTCATAAAAAAAAATCTAAATCACGCCATTTCCCCGAAGGGGTAGGCAGAGAGGATAGAACGCCACACCACTCTGTCCTGGCATACTTCTCTTGCTTCCCCTCACATTCATATATCTTCTCACGTCGATTATTCCGACTTCTTACATGCCCACTTTCAAGCACTTGTCCTATTAGCCGAGCATGGGTAGAATCCAGTAATAAGTCTACAAGTATTTGTGCATATTCATAATGTTGTTAATCATAAATAATTATTGGTTTTATAATATCGAAAACAGCAATCTAATAAATTAATTCATTATTAGTCCGATGAGCCTTCAGATGATTGAAATGTTTTACATTGGCAAAATGAGTTTAACAAACACAGAAAATAAAACAGTATTTTTTTAATACTCTAATAAGGGTAGGTACATTAATCAGGTAAAACAGGGGATTTGCCAATTTCTATTGCAACAAGAAATTAAACTCGCATTACTGTTGTTGAAATAATTGTTATTGTTACCTTGGGAAATATGTGAAGTATGAGTTGTTAGGGGTAGGTTTCTGAGGGTTGGGTTAAGTATGAACTTACGGCACCCATGACGGTCATTAAAACATCACGTAATAAAATATCTAGGAAACAAAACCATATATATAATAATTAATAAAAAAATATATACAATATAATGCACTCAATAATAAATACGTAAGTAATAATATAATTGAAAAACCTTTTTAATGTTATTTGTATATATTTTATTTATTCGCGAGGGAATTCTATTTATTACTTGAATTTACTATCGAGGTAAAAACATCCAAAAAGAATTGTATACTCTCCACTAACCCATCACTCATAAATTTTAGTGGTTTTACAGGGAATCTAACCCGGAACCTCCGTGTCGTGAGTCCCGCGTCTTAGCCATTACGCTACGGATTATGTTAATTAACAAACATATTATTTTTTTACCACATTCTTTATTTACTGAGTAAATTTATCAAAAATAAATCATTAACAAGTGGAGCTTTGTACAGCCTTAATTTGAGGTTTCGACCACTTGTATGCTATATGTATGCAGGATACATTTAGAACCTCCTGCAGAAGGGTGGAGAATGGCTGCGATTTGGCAAGAAAACAGTACGGGACTCCTTTTCTTAACACTCCTTATATTATAATGTCCTTAAACCTTTTGCAGGAAGAAGACTCCCTGTGTTGTATGTAAATACATATGTAATTTTAAACTTGTGTCTTGTTTTAAAGATATCAAGTAATTCTTAATTTACTTATTTTAAAATAACTACACATGCGAAGTTTTCTACGATTACAAAAATTAAATATATTTTCCGTTTTATTTTAACCTTACACTTTTACAAGTGACAATCCGTCGGCAGTTTGCGTCAGAGCTGCGGGACGTGGACCTGACCTGGGAGGATGCGCGGGAACTGGCGGATAGCTTGGCTTGGAGGCAGTTTGTGGAATCCATATGGTATGATGATGATGATGACTTACAAGTAAAAATCTAAGGATCAACTTCAAACAAAATACTTTTTCATATGAGAAATCAACACTCGTAAAAATCTATAATAGTAGAATTCTAGTTTAAGAAAATTTTATTTTAAAGAAAAATAGCTTACCGAACCTAACCTAATCTAACCTAATTAGTAACAGCTACCTAATCCAATCGATGCGATGTGGCAATGCATTGGTACACTATAATGATTATATTTGCAAGTTCCCTACTTTATAGGTTAGATTTACTCTGATTCCAATGTTGAAATACCAACTAAAGACAAGTACTTGCTTTAAAAAAATTAAACTAAATCTTTTCATCGGCGTGGACTGTCTGTAAAATCTGAGCATATTTTAATTTTCAAACACAAAGCTAGGGACCTCCGGAAAATTTTGATCCTCTAAAAAAAGAAACGAATTAAAACTTCCGAAGTTCTCAGCTCCCTACAAAAGATAAGACGAGAATCACAAAACGCCGCGGAATTTCGTTCTGGGGAACTTCAGACGCAATAAAAAAGGAAAAGGCGTAACGAGTTTTATGTTAATTACGCGAAAATTCTCCGAAAATTCGCCTAAAAAATACTAATTAAAATCACGGACCAAACTACATTCAGATTCGGACGAGTAATGAAATAGGAACAAGCTTTTTTCACGGCGGCAAACAAGGGTTTAAAAAGTTTGGTCATTTGTTTAAAAAAGGGGTGAAGTGAGAGAAACGCTCCGGAATAGGGGTGGAAGGCTTTATTAAAGTCCCAGAACGCTGAATAAAGTTTAAATTAGTGCAAAAAACACAGCCTTGATTTGTTTTCACATAGTATAATAAATATCCTACCTGTGTTGGGTATAATTAACGTTTACGTTTGATTAAATCATAATTATATCAAATAATGATCAATTGAAAAAAGTAATAATTAAATATTGAACATTATGAATATGTACAAATGTGACACAAGAGGCAAGTTAAAGCAAAGTTAAAAATCTACGTTTTCACTAAGCCTCATAATCGCCTAAAATTGATTTGCATAGGGATGCATGGTACGGGAAAACATAAAGCAGAAGACAATGCTAATCAGTTTTGGGCGATTATGATCCTTAGAGAAAACGGAGTTTTCTAACTTTACTTCTAATGGTCTCAAATACAGTTCTCTGTTGAGATAAAGTTTATTATTAAATACGAGTATTTACTTTGTTAAAGTCGGACTAAAAACTAATAAGTCGTATATTATATTATACAGTATATGAACCGGGTTGTGGTCTAGTGGTAGGTTCGAGGATTCCGGATTAGAATCTCTAGGTTCGAATCCGACTCCAGCACAACTTGTTTCCTGGTTTCTGGCACAGTTATTTCCGACTGTTTGAAAGCAGCCCGAAATTGAAATATTTGAGTACATCATAAGAGCTCAAATATTTATTTAAAATTAAAAAAAAAAGAAGTTTATTGCTGTATAAACGTATTTTTGTTGGTGTGTGAAACTTCCTATTTAGTTTTGTGTTTTTAGTTTTTACTTTAATTCACTTTTTACTTTTTACTTCACTTTTCACTCTTCATAGTTTTTTACTTTAATTCAATTAATGGAAAGAAATAAAGTTCATTTTTCTAGATTTCATTCGCGGATAAGGATAAAATTTAGCTAAACATCAATAAAATTTGTTTCTCTAACTAAAATAATTCTAACCACTACGAGGCCATTGAAAAACTATACTACTACTACTACTTTCCCTTATCCACACCCAACGGTGCATAGGGCACTGCATCGGTACACCAAGTGCAGTGTATCTTAATCATTTTCTTACTATAGAAAAACTACAGCAGCGGTAGAAAAAAATCTATTTAAAAAAATAAAGAGATATGTAATAATGTTGTTGATCAAATCACTAGGCAATTAAAGATTTTAAAGTTAAACTACTAAAATCTAGGATAAAATTCCTAGTTTTAAATTGGAAATACAAAATGGTAGTCCTTCTTCCCAAAGTACTAAAACTTTTCATAAATAAAATAAAATACAATTTTCAATCAGCCCTTTACTTTTTCCTTGTAATGTACACACTTTTTGTTCCATCTGAAATTTACAAAACCGGTTACAAAACCAACCAATAATCAAATTGAAGGATTTAACAAGGGTCGAGAAAGGTTTATTGAAAAACGAAAGTGATTGTAGGCAAAAACGTGGTTTTTTTAAATAAGATTTTTCCCTGGTTGTGATATTATTAAACCTTTTTATAAAAACGTATTTTTCCAAATTAAGAAAAGAAATGCCTACTTCGAAAAACATTCCTAGTAAAAAGAAATTACAAAAAAACACATTTTTTTATTATTTTTTTTAAAATTCGGTGGAAGCGGTAGCATTTATTTGAAAAAAAACTTACTCAAGGTTTTGCTTTAGGATTCGCCGAAACAACCTTTTTTATATTTTCATTCCTTTTAATTTTAATTTTATTTAATAATCTTTGCAGTATTATAAAGGTTTTAGCAAAAATAAGTATCTTATATAATATAATGGCTGAATGAGAGTATATTATATACTTGTTCAGTTACTTTTTCTATTCAATAATAACTGAGTTAAACAATACAAAACAGTTATACAATTCCTTGTAATCTTAATGAATGACGTATGGCCTTTTAAGAAGTATGCCGTTCAGGAAGTCAACAAATGGATTTTAAAGATGCTTATTTACGCTTAAGTCCTAAATACCCAAACATTTTAGAAATAGAATAATAATATGAAGCGTATGATATAAGTACATATGTTTATACATTTAACATCCTTTGATCTATGGTTTATTTAACTACTGTTAAAAGAGTCCAGGAATGGAGTTACAAAAGCGATGATTAACATAATAAATCAACTGGGAAAATATAACAATTATTTTGATTATGTTTTTTAATTTTTTTGTCAAATGACTAATTTCCCTCATCCGCACCCAATGATGCATTGGGCTCTGCATTGGCACACCAAATCTTGATCATTTTATTGCATGAATGTAAGATGATCAGTCTTGCGCTTCAGAACCGGTCCAAGGTATATTTAGAGTCGATTTTGTAGATTTTTTGTTTTGGTTTTTAGAACTCTTGGTTTTCGAGAAAATTGAGTGTACTTGATTTTTTGTTCGAGAATTCTTACAAATTGATATAAAATATCATATATTTACTAAAATGATTGAACAAAATTTAAATAAACATATTTTATTAAGAATCACGCCATTAAAAAAAAAAATATTTTTTTCAATCCAGAATCAAAAGTCATATTTCACATTGGACTCCAAATATGATGTAGATTCATCAGTTTTTGGGTTGTACTACGAGTACTGTTCCTCCATGTCCACGTGTTTTTATTTTTACTTTGAAGCGGTTGTTACATTTTTAATAAGCGTAATTAAACAAGTCGAATCGGGTGTTGTAAAAACTCGCCATGTTAACAAATCGTTGTTCAGTAATTTCATATTTCAATATGTCACAACGACAAGAATGTAACATGTGACCCTTGACACAGACAACCAGTAATATGCCTCTATCCAGTTTTTATTTACGATTATTACATTTGTAATGGCCACACAGAGAAACACATGGTAATTTATTATAATTTTATGTTTTCATTGTACTAGACAGAACAAAAATGGTTGGCAATTTCCAAGGAAAAAAGGATTGAAAATAGTGCGCCTTTCGGAAAAGTTCTAAAAAATTAATTATTTCTTTTAAAAAATAATTGGATAAAAAAAAACAATATTATAACGTTTGAAGATTACATTTTTTAAAATGTAGATTAAATATGGGTTGGTTGAAAGATACCATTGTACGCTTATGCTATGTAATTTTGTACATAAAGTATTTAGTAAATAAATATGGGAAAAGGTTTTAAATCATAGAAAAGTTAGAATGGTGTATTTCTATTATACCTAAGTATGTAAATGTAATGTGTTTTTTTTTACATGTCCTGTCTAGAGAAAATATTCCTTATAGATCTTTATTTTAAAAGAATACCACACCCAATGGTGCATCTTGATCATTTCATCACATGAAGGTAAGATGATCAGTCTTACGCTTCAGAACCAGTCCAAGGTATCAAACGTGAAATATTAATTTGAAAATCACATGTAAATAAATTTTTGTGTTTACCCCCCCAGGGAATGGAACCCGCAACCACATGCACGGTAGCCAAATGCGCTACCACTATGCTACGAGGCGCGCAAAGATAAAAATACACAGCTTTAAAAATACACTTAATAAAACCAAAAAATAGCTAAGCTAAGGAGATAAAGAATAAAGAAAAAAAAATTGACTTTTTTGTGTTTTTTTTTTTTTATTCATGCGATTTTTTTATTGTAGTTACTATTCTTTATTTCTGTCAACGATTTAGGAAAGCGGAACACATAAAATAAATCAGACGTTTGTTTTAATGAATTCAGTATTATTTCAAATACCTGTTGATTTTTTTTACGATATTCAACGTAATATTTTATGGAGGTATCGGGCATTTTTTACCGCGCGCCTGGAATAAAAACGATTCTAAAATACTGATAGGTTGGGTTTATTACTTCGGCGCTTCGAATCTAATTAACAAGTTTATGATTCATAAATATCGCAATGCGATAACGAATTCGTGCTTGAAATTTGAATAAAATTACTTTGTATTGTAACGATCGCAAAAAAAAAAGAATTTAACAGAATTTCGCTCTTGTGTGGCAATGATTTTACACCGTTTGTATCGAAAATAGAATGTGAAAATCGGGTTGTGGTCTTATGCTCGTATGTGGTAACGTTTTGGACTAATGATCAATATATTCAGGTTCGATCTTTAGATTATCACAACCAGATTTCGTTTTTTGAACTAGTCTACAAGCACCGATTGCCAATTTGGCCAGTTTGGCAAAAAAATCATAAATAATATTAAATTTATTGTGTTTCCTGTACATTTTACACATTGTTCATTTTCAATACAAGTACTCGTATAAATTCCGTAGAAATTATTATGGCCATGTTTATATTAAGAGGAACTACAACACTGACATTTTTAAATAAAAAGAATCAGTATGTTTGCGTGCTATTTTAATGACTCGGAATTTTGAATACGAACAAGGAGTATCTCTTGGTGTTTGATCTAGTCAGAGATCGAATACAGAATCTCGTGTATCCTTACAGCTAACAGTGTCTTATGGGGGCATTATGTAGAGGAAATCTTGAGTTAGCAATATTTCCTTCTTGGTAGACTCCCGCGGAGAGCTTCGTAGAAGATCTTAATCATCAGAAATTGCGTGCCCATCCTAATGTCCATGCAATACTGTCCAAGAAAATCCGAAGTTAAATTTAACTCCCGTGTAAAAGGCACTACTTAAAATGCTTCTTCTCGAGGGGACACCATGTTTTTTGTTGCTGATGGCCTGCATGCTGTTCGCTTTTCTTTCTCCCTGTGTCCTTTTTGTTCTCAGTTTGGCCAATATCTGACTGTTGAAATCACCACAATATAGGGATGTGCAGAACGCGTAGAGTCGACTTTATCTGATTGAAATAAATGGAAATTTATTACAAGTTGATGGTACAAACAACAAAACGTATAAAAGCCGTTTATAATAAGCTGGATTTATATTTCTTTACAGTTTTGTTTATTTATCATAGACATAATAAAGTACTTTACTTAAGGAATAATATGTTCTGGATTTGATTGATGGTGTACTTGAAAAAAACATACTTTTTTTTCCTAGACATAAACTAGTTTTAAAAATTCATACAGTTTCCAATTAACTTTTATAATTTGTAAAGCGTTGAAAATATTTTAATAAAAACCTTTATGTCTTGTTTGACTACTTTTACTTATTTTAGTTTTAGTTAGTTATTTCTTCTTAAAATCAGAAAAAACTGTAATATCTAAGTATTTAATTTAATACACCACATTACTACACCATTATTTCGTAAATAGCTACTACATATCGTAAGCATACAGAAAAACAAAAAAGAACCTTTTTGAATCTGTGATAATGTATTTTTTCAAGCAGGTGCTAACAAGGTAATTATTTAAAATACAGGAATTCAGTAATATCCGAAATAAATAAAAGTTGAAAAAAAACTGATTTTTTTCCAGTTTTATCACGACACGTAATAAATGTTCCAAGAATCTCTCATGATTAAGCGATTTATCAAAAAAA
This sequence comes from Micrasema minimum, assembly GCA_022494985.1. Taxonomy (NCBI): domain Eukaryota; kingdom Metazoa; phylum Arthropoda; class Insecta; order Trichoptera; family Brachycentridae; genus Micrasema; species Micrasema minimum. The sequence continues at coordinate 38,623 of JAGVSP010000732.1, forward strand.
TAAGTGGCAAATGATGCGGTCAAGTTTGCGAATTTATCTCACCCAAACAGGGAAAACGATTATATACAAGATTAGTTTTATTTATTACACCTTCGATATCTTTTCAAAGAAAATCACACGGAGGTCTGGCGGCCATTTCAAATAACGATGTAAAGTCGAGTGATTAATGGTTATCGGAATTCGAAAAGGTGTCGGATGTCCCATCTCTATAATTTTAGATGAATCTTTCAACACTTCGGAGAAGTAACGAAATACTTCTTCTTCGTTCTAAAATGCGCGACCATTTTGAATTTTCAACTTTATCTGTGATTAACGTGCGCGGTATTTCGTTCGAAATATAAATATTCAGTCTGTTATGTTTCTTTTTCTTAAAAATGCATTTTTATTGGGGTTATATTTCAGAAGAATCGTGTCACTCCCTATAATATTATAAAGGTTCTGATGGATATCAAATACCAGGCGGAATGAGAAAGGTATTAAATCAAGTGGCAACCCAGCCAATGATTGGCCATAAGCCATGTAAACGCCTCTATATTCATGTTCTTCTCCGAACATCTCGTCTCTGTTAAGATTAAATATTATACACAATATAAATGTAGATTATATTTTATTAAAATAAACGGCACTCAGTGCCTTTTACATATTAAATATTTCATAAACTTATTGCCTAGATTGTGGAGTCTATCGATGACAGAATTGCACCCTAGACATTATACCTATCAATAATGCATTTTAAACAAAAATATGAGTGGGCGATACTTTCCGCATGTATTCCGACACTAATTTGATTTCAAAATTTAAAATACTGTCCATTGTGTGGCTAAACGATATTTTACGACAGTCTAGAGGTGATTTGCAAAATTTTCAATTCAAATTTACAAATCGGTTTTATTGTGTACGGTGATAAATAAGTCTATAACTTGACTATGAATAGCGAACTCAACAATCCAAAGTTATGTGTGAATGGGCCTTTTGTTAGAACCCTATCCATCATGTTCAAAAAAAGGTATATACAGACAAAAAAAAACGAAAACGACCAAAAGCTTTATTGTTGATTTTTCATTCACTTGATGGGCTAAATTACCATGCATACATTTTTTATTCTAAATAATCAAAATAAAATTTTTGATATGTGCCGTTTTAATGAAATCATCAAAAAATACTCTTAGGTATCTTTGGCAATGTTAAAAACCTTGGCTTTAATATTAATAATGATCAGCTTGCTTAGTACATAATTTTTGTGAAAATTTACCTCAAGGGCGCCATTAATGAAAAATAATATTTATTTAACCTCAGCTGCACACCATATTCATACTCGATGTACTCGGCGGAGCTGTCGGATGTGGGCCTGACGTGGGAGGAGGGATCTAGTGATGTCCACATGCTCCACATAGTAACGTGGTAAAAAAAGAAGAAAAAGTAGAAGGTGGTGATCAGTCTTATGCTTCAACGCTAATCCAAGGTACCACATATGATTGTTTTTAATTTTTAAAACCATATAACCTAAGCTCCTAGCATTAAACTTTATTTTTTAGCTGTCAATACTAAAGCAAACAAGAGTAAAAAATTTATTAGAAATTTTAGAATTTTTAGCTTGTAGTGTAAGTTTTTAGGCATATGATTTTTAAATAAATAAATAAATATATGTTATTATTTTTTGAGCCATTGAGTTTGATTAAACATATACATAATATGAAACGAAATGCAATTTTATGGTTGCATTGCACTATTTTGAAATAAATAGCACAAAAATAATGCAATTCAATTATAGAAACAAATAATTTTCTAAATAAATAGATATATTACATTTTACGTAAATCTTATGTAAAGTCGATGGAATTAAAATGAAAAGTAGGTTATAATGGAGTTTATTGGGACCGATTTAAAAATAGAACGAAATAGAAAGGTGACCGCCATTTTGCATTACCAACAGATCTGACGGCAGATGGTTGACATTTTATGCAAAGGCGGTCAAAGGGAGGGAAAGTGAGCTGTGATTCGAAAATGGAATAAGAACGGTTTTCGAAACCTTTGGAATGACAAGCAAACTGACGTTTTGTGTCAACGAAACGTCATTTTACTCTGGAAATATTCCATTTTCGTTTGTGCCAGCAATTTATTTGATTTATATATTTTCGTCTTGTGGAGCTGCGATGTCAACACAGCTCATAAAATGATATTTAACTGCGTCATGAAAATAAGTTTGACCTGTAGGATATCTTTATTCCTGCGTTTAATGAAATGTTTCGGATTGGCGCTGAGGCGTGAGACTGATCATCTTGCCTTGAGACAATGAAAGTATTCGGTCGCGTATATAACCTTCTTTTCTCCGCCGTTTTAAGTTGAAACAAAATCTATTAAATTACCCGGATTAGATTTGAAAAATAGAGTTATGCTGGACTGTCTTACCAGTCTTCCATGACTTTTCAAATAAAATAAACAATTATCTGGATTTCATGTAAAGACTAATATATATTCATTGCACTTGTTGTACCAATGCAGTGCCTATGCACCATTAGGTGCGAAAGGGAAAGCAGTAGTAGGTACTTAGTAGTTAATATAATAAAATGGATTAATTTTAACATTTTTGCGTTGGTAGGTAGGTATGTTAATGGAACTGGGGAATATAATTTTGTTTAACGTTATGAGCATAGACTAGCATTATTTATATGTACTTTAAGAGCGCTTTGAGGTTATTTTTTGCAAATACAGCGCTATATAAGTTAGCCGATTATTATTATTATTATTATCAAACCCATTTTTTGTGTCAAATAGGTAGCAACAACGCTTCCAGGAGCGCATACCTGTGGCGGGCGTTTCGTCATAAAAATAATAACTGCTGCTGTCATTCGCCATTCCACGAGTCGTACTTTTTCATATTTAATAGGACCAGTTGCCGCGAACATGGCTAACGCAGTGTTGCCAGAACTGCATTAATAACGAAAATAAATTGCTCTTTAATTATTCATCCAAACGAGTACCTACTCATAAACCTTTCCATCCGTATTTAAAATTGTAAGTACAGACGTTAAATTCCATAAAAAGGGTTATGCATATAAATATTTAGCAATATGTTAATCATTTGTACTGCTTTGGTTCATTGGTTGTATATTTTTGTTTAGATTATTGAAAACAGGAACGCAGGATACTTAAGTTGCATTTGTTTTAATAAGCTTTTTAATAATGCAACCAGTTTGACAAAAAGTATCTACCTATGTATGTTATGTACGTAATATTGTACTTCAAAGATGCAAATATGGGACTAAATAGAGTACCTAAGCCCTTAGAATTATTATTTCATAAAATTTCATCAAATGCTCTAGTTTCGCACAATTTTTTTTTTATCATCATAAAGCTATGCAATGGAAGTAAGTTTGAAGATGATTTTATTTTTCAAATGGGTGAGTTCTGTTAAATGACACTATTCTTTCAGTCTGGCAGCACAATTATCCCCATTACGATTCGATATTTCTTTTATTTGAATTTAAAATCGCCCGCGCTAGACACTGTTTTTGCGCGGGAAAACGAAAGCATGCATCGCATTTATGAACGACGCGACGACGGCCGGACAAAGGCCTATTTTTGACGCCATATTGACGGAGAACGGCGCATTATTTCGACACAATAAACAGGCGAATAAAAAAATGCCTGCCGCTACCGAATGAGAAATATCGGCAGCCCCGTCGCGCGAATTTGAATTTAGAATTCAGTCGACTGTCGAATGTTTTATTTGAAAATGAACAAGTTCTGACGAAAAACCTGATCCAAAATTAGAATTAAAAGTAACGGAATAACTATTTTCTCGATAAATTTTATTTTAAAACAAGATGTAAAAGACAAGAATAGTTAATTTGCACTTCTCGCTGCGGCGTTATTTCGGCATAAATACATACATATTTTTGGCTTTATTAAGTATTTATTGCGAGTTTCAATACTGCCTTGATATTCGGACACTTTTTATAGCTTACTTTACATAATTTACAGAAAAAACAAAAAAAAATGCCTTACAAATTCCTACATAAAATAAATAATAGGTAGGTATAGGCCACTTAATCTGATACTATGTATTATGTCTACAAGAATTTGGGCACACCCAAATATGTTGAAAATCAACATCTTGTAAAGTTTTTTTTTTTGGAGTAATATTGTGTAAAAGGCATCATTGCGTATCCAATTAAAACGTATTAATCTTTTAAACGCGTTTTATACGAATTAACCATGGATCAACAAACAATTCAGCGACGCCATTAGGAGCTATTGGCACTATTTGACCGCCTCACGTTTATTTTTTTAGCATCGATATTGTGAACGAACCCCCTTACATAGAAACACGGGAGCGTGAAAGTGTGAACAGACCTTTACAGGAAAAGGCGGGAAGTGTGAGTGTGAAGCGTTTTGGAACGATATTTAAACACAGTGTGACAAATGTAACGAAAAGTCATTATGGGAACGTTAACAGAATGTTTACAGTTATTTCCATGTGCCGAGTAACCAAAGAACAAAATTACTTATTTTTGTTTTTCAATTAAAGAACGGCCTATTGCCGATCAGGATATTTTGTTTTATCATAACAAAACTGTTCGGTATTTGAACAAAATTGGTAAGTATAGAATTCGCACTAAAATCAGTGACAACTAGGCGAATATGGTAAGTAAAATGGCTATTTTATAGATCAATAAGCTAGAAAATAAAAAAAGTTGGTTGATAATTGGACAATCTCAACAGAGACGAGAAGTTTGGAAGGGCATTATTGTTATATCTAGGCTTTTCATTAGACCTGTTCATTGGCTGGCTAAGTGCCCACTTCATGTCATTACATTATTAATATTTCGCCTGTATTTAAATATCCATATTAGCCAATTATCAGAAGTCTATATAAATACAGTGGATAATGGGCGCGAACGCTCCCACTGGTGAAAACTCTCTGTCATCCATTGAGAAAATTGCTAAGCATTTTTAGCTCAGTAACCTTTATGATTGCCAAGTGAGATTCTTACAGGAATTATATCTCTACTAGGCAACGCCTGAAGATGATTACTTCAATATGTTAATGTGTAATAACTTTTTACCACATGCTAATTTTTATAAACACATTTTGAGTGTGTCCTTACATCTTGTAGACAAAAACTGGAATTTTTTGCCCCCCCTGTACGAGCTTACAATGTGTATACATTACAATTTACCAATTGAGATTCAACAGAGACGCAGAAGTTTGGAAGGAAATTTGGTATCTTATTACTAGATGTATATATTTTTAAAATAATAAGAAATAGTCTAAAAGTAAGCTCTGTGTCTTTCTATTATTATGGTTAAACTGCCACCAAAACCTCATTCCATTATTTAGCGGAAAAAATGTGATCATACTCTGGACAAATTATAACGTCAATCGTGTTAAATACCGGAACAGAGGGCTCTATCCGAAACTTAAAAGAGCAGAGAAATCGTTTGTAATAATCGGTAATAATCCAACGATGGCGATATATTACTCGATTAAGATTATTTCATCGCTTCCTCAATACAGCGATGACGTCAGAATTAAAAATGGGCAGGTTATAATCCGATTATAGGTAATGTGAAACGAAAAAATACTATACAAAGAACAGTTTAAAGGTAGCTGAGTAAGCCGAGCCGATAGGTGCTATCAATCATATTAATCTATTTCTTCATACGATGAGAGGTAAAAACTTTACATCAATCTCAGGTACCGGAGACAGAGGCAGCTGACTACAGGGTACTCAAAAATTTACTAACAAAATAAAGGGACAACTATTAAATGGATGAATGGACTAGTGAAAGTATGTGACCCAATATTTTGTTACTGTGTACAGAATATGAAATAATCAAATAAACCTAAATTTGTTGCGTAGGATTTTTCACGTCGTTGTGGATTCCTTATTTGCTTGTTTTTTTTGGATCATCCACTACAATTTTGGAAGTGCGTTTTTTTTGGATAATTTTATTTGGGTACACACAACAATTTTACATCATACAATACTTCACCCTTAAAATGGCGGCCTGCAACGGTTGCCGGAAACGTCGAAGAAGACAAAAAACACACCACGCATAATCCCAAAAAAACTAAGAAAAATAGAAACCTATATTTATTTAGTAAAAAAAAAGTGTTTAAATTTAAAATTTATTTTGTAATTAAACTGTGGTATGTTATACTTTTGGGCTTGTACAACATTGTTACCATAAATCAAAGTAATTAATTTATTTTAAAAATAATAATAATAATTTATTTTCGCATCATCGTTGATACAGCATAAAAAAACAAATGTAAAAAGTTAAAAGTTAAAAAATAAATTATTATACAACTTCCGTATTATTTTAGGTACTTATACAACAGATAAAAAAAGGAAATACCACAGATAAAAAGGAAATATGAAATGAAAATATAAACGTAGGAATGAATGAAAGAAAAACAAAATCAAAATCAAAAACAAAAAACATAAAATAAATCAATAAAATGAAGTTAAAATATTAAAATTAAAATATGGAAAACAAGAGAACTCTATTATAAATATTTTAGTGACACTGTAGCATTTCTGTTCTCAATACGTGATGGGAGCATTAACAATAATATCTCTATTGTAACTAACTGTAGTTTCTTATAACATCGTATGGATGTGGAAGAAGCGAGCGTTTACTAAGTATTTGATAACATGTAATTTATTAAGTCTTAAGAGATGCGTGATCTTGCAGAGTAACTAGCATGTCGGAAGAAACGAAAGCGAGTGACGAGTTTTCACGAGTTTCGAAGATGGGCATTTGAGCATTACATATTATACATAGGTTTGGAATAAATTTAAATTATATTATTATTATTACATTAAATATTTACAATATCAAAGGTGCTCCTTAAGCTCGCATAAGAAATTCTAGAGTTTTTAAAAATTTTAATATGACTGACCATAACCGTTTCTGATGTGTACAATACCGTAAATGTATTATGTGGTTTTTACCTTTTATATTATTTCTATAAGTAGGGAAGATGGTCTCTGGAAGACCGAAATCTTTTAAATTTACTTGAAAGGATCAAGTATTCCCTGTCCCATCAATCTAATTTGCATTTAAATGAAACTTACTCATTTCACCGATATCAACAAAAAGGTTATGTTTTTTGCATTCTCATTAAAAGCAGGAGTTTTCCAATAGAGTTACGCGCTGATACATCCAATGATAGTGTAACAAAACATTGTCTCTTTGTAACACAGCATTCCCATTAAAAAGTCAAGTCAAGGAAGAGCCAAGGATTAATATCCACGCTCTTTTAGGTATAAATTTCTTCTGTCCGCTCTCCACCATCAAAAAGTATCGAGCTTTGTGTTACTAAAAAATCTCACTTACAATACAAAGCAGGAGAAAAAAAAATCCGCATGAAAATTAAGCAGAAACGAAGCACATGCCTTGCCTTTCGTTTCGGTCGCCATGCTAGTAGCCCTGAAAGGTGCTGGAGAGAAGGGGGGACAGCAGGGGGAGGGGATGCAGTGAACTTCAAGGAATTCTTTAACTGATATAATGAACACGTCAAATGATCATTTCGGAGACTGTGTGCTGTGTACCTCGGTGTGTTGTGTATAGGTACCTCAGATGAGATGTACTATGTACCTCAGGTGTACTTACTCGTACCTACTGCGCGCCTGTACCACGGCTCATGAGCATTCCGATAAATTAACAGGCACAGAAAAAAATGTTGACCTATATATCATTTTATTTTATTTTTAATATAACTTTATAGGAGCAAAGTATATAAAATAATATTACAATATATAAGAGATTATTTTCTTCTGAATAATTGCGTTTTATGTGTTTGTTCGGAATTTTTATTAGTCAGGTACTTGCATTGTTCATTTTGTGGGGAAAGCTTTTTATATTACTAGCAACACTGTGCTTTGTGTATAACTTCACTGCGTAACTAAGTTCAGGGCGCTAGTTTTATATGAGCAATTGTAATGTCAATTTCTTTCCCTTCTCTCCATTATTTTTGATGAAGTATCTTGGAAAATAAAAGAATATTCAGGAATATTTTTAAAAATTATTATCAGGACCAGTATAAATACAGTCCGCCAACAATGTTGATATTGCATAAGCTAGGCTGTGAGCTATTTCTTAGCACAAACTCAAATCACGACTTTTTATTAACGATTTCTCAACAGTAATCCACACTCGATTCAGCCAGAGGAAGACTTTGTGAACCCCGGCGAAGTCCAAACAACAAGTTTGGCGATCGTTCTTTCGCAGAGGCTGGCCCCTCTGCCTGGAATCGACTGCCTTCACACTTCAGAACCATTCATCGAACGCATCATTCAGAACCCTAGGCAATGTCGGTCTCAATTAAAAACGCATATTTTTAAAATCTCACATACAAATTCCCAGAATGCTTAGTTGTTATAGTCTGCTCAAGTTACAGATAACATTATGGTCTGCAGTGAAAGCCCCACCCTTTCCCTAGACTGTTTTAAAAACTATTGAGTCTTTTTTCAGTCCAGCACAAACTCTACCGATTTTTTAAAGCTAATCCGCGAAATTTAATAGATTCAATTTTAACTAGAAAAAGCGGAAGAAAAGAAGGTTAAATACGCGACCAAATGCTTTCATTGCCCCTATCACTGTCTCGGCTCTAAGATTGTCATAAACACATTCACCACAACCTACTCAAGGAGCTGGCCCAAATTGGAAGAAAGAAAAATTGGAGAAAATGCTGTAATGGTCAGCATAGCTGCCTTCCAATATTATGGTCTACCGCTAGGAGCTTAGGTTAAACAAGCTTTCATTGTAAAGCGCCCTTGAGGTGATTTTTCTCTAAAATGGCGCTATATAAGTAAGCCGATTATTGTTATTACAGTGTTGAAGTCATTACTATCTACTTTATTAACACGCCATGTAAAAAAAAAACAATATGTCAGCAACCAAGCTGTTTTAAATCATAAGTAACTAGTTTTTTAAAAATACTTAACAGGATTAAAAACGGTAAATAAAGTAAGAAGTGAGTTTTTTTGTCTTGGCGGGTAACTTCTGTGATGATCTACGGTAAAGTTTTTTAAAAAAAAAATACTTAAATGTATAGTGGCAATTCTCCTAAATTCAGTGCACACACTGTGGTGACATCTATTGGCGATATATCAAGTTATAAGCTACGGGAGACGCACCACCTAGCGACGGAAAAGAGAAACATGACTGGTAATAAAAAAAGTTTCGGAAACTTTGCCTGCGGCGGATGTGTTTAGCAAGTTGGATAACTATTTCGCCTGTTGGATTGAAAAGGGGATGCGCGAAAATAGAGGGATGGAAAATGGTGAAGTTAATGGAATGGAATAATATAAAAACGTACATTTTTCCTCGACTGCTAGTTGTGACAACTAACTAGAGCTCGAAATAGCAGACTTTTGAATTTAAGGATAGTTGTTTCAGATTTTTGGTGTCAGTGCCGGTAGGTAAGTCAGAAATAAAGAAGTGAGGCAACAGCCGCAGCAATCACTGGTGTCAGCTGTCATTCTTAACAACGTTTTCTTAATTTACAAGACATGTCCACGTCCCGTAGTACAGACACTACATAAAAAGTGGTAACTCGTTAGAAAGTAAAACTTTGTTTACCTAATTTGTAGTGATTTATCATTTTATAGCGAATTCTCAAACTGAGGTTACGTAGCTGTAGGTTCAAGAATTAAGTTTAAAAATTAAGATCTTTATAAACAAACAAACACAAAGCTGTCTTTTGGCGCAGTAGATAAAGCATTAAGCTACCACGCATTTAGTTGCGGGTTCGTTTCTCGACGGGGTAAATATTTATTTATGTGGTTTTGGAATTTAAAATATTTTGTACCTTGGAATGACACTGAAGCGTGAGACTGATTACCCTGCCCTTATGAAATAAACCATCAAGATACACCAATGCAGTGCCCTTTGCAAAGCTATATGTGGATAAGGGTATGTGATAGTAGATAGAATAAGCGTAAGGTAAGTTAAACGCCCTTGAGGTGATTTTTCACAAAAATGATTTAAGTTAGGCCATCATTGTTTCAAGAATCTTGATTTAAATTTCCTTGATTGTTGTTATGTAAAAGTATCACTCGTAATCACATAAGTGCTACATTTTGCTTTAATAAATAAGTAACCTACCGTCTGCGTCTCTTTGATAAAAATTTCCTAGAAAGGCGTAATAAAATAACAAGAATCTCATTGCAACTTGATTTCTAGTTTCTGCTTATTATTATTTGCATCATCCAAACTCATGTTTCATTTCCGCTTCTCTAGGGAATACCTGCTGAGATGTAATCATATATGATAGCAGAAAATAAAGAAGATAAGAAAAATCAAATAAATTGTAAGGTTATATTACAATTTGGCTGGTAGCAGAAGCGTTTTCTCATTAAAATAATATGATATAATATGTAAATATCTATTTTTACAAAAAAATGAATATGAAAAAGCGTATAGTCAGGAGTCAGGACCTGTTCCAGAACACCAATACATCCATTTAAATACGCACATAGTATAATTTCGTAGTACAAAGCCCACTTCATACGGTACAGAATGCTACATTCTCGCTACATTCGAAATCTGTCTGGAATATTGAATGGCCGACGAGACGTTTGACTGACCTGACAGTTAATGTTTTTTTTTTAATGTAAACGTTTAAGTAGATATTGGTAGGTATATTGTATGCTTTTAAAAACGTAAAAAACAAATATCACAATTAAATTATTGCTATAATATGTATTTGCAATTTCCTGTGCGCAAACATACGATAATAACTTACAATCGCGCTCAAAAAATACACATATTTAGCGTGTCTTTTGACAGACTGTACAGTTTTCTGTCCTTTACAAAGTGTGCATTAAGGGGGCTGAATCTCCTATCCTCCATGCGCTTTGAAACTGCAAGATGGATTGTTGTCTAGCCTTCTGCTTTCTGCATACTTACCTACTCCACTTAGTGAAAATCAGTTTCTGAATTGTCATTAATAATATTCATAAAGATGGAAATTTTTATTGATTTTGTTATTTTGTATGCCCTGGTGGTTAAGAAAAATAAATTCAATTTCTACTTTAGGTTTTGCAGGGCATCCATAAAGCATAATGTTTTTTTAAGTCACTTTACGACTTTTTTATATATTTATATATGGAAGAAAATCGTTTAAAAAATAAGCAGTAAAATGGGACATTATTAAAAAAAGACAACAATTACCTAGTCAATTTTATAGTCTATGCTTTCCTTACAAAGCCTAAGTTATAAAATCAGACTATCTCTTTTCCGCAATTATACAAATTGCATCTGAGTAACGGAGACGGGTATAATATGGTCGGAAACATGTTTCAGTACATTATGCATACGTCACTCAATCGTGAGAGTCAGTAGGGTACACTAACGATTATTTTACCATATAAGGCGTTATCTATGATTTAGAACCATTTGCAGAACAGTTTGAAATTCAAAGCGTTCCATTTTCAAAACGCGGAAGTGTTTGCGCCACAGATATTTGCCCATTTTTGGATGTACATTTATGAACTTTGAATACAGAGCACAGTGCACGGTTTAGGTAGGTTCTATGCTTTTTTTATGTTCAAACAAAAGCTTGATTTTTACACATACAAATGAAAGTTTTAAAAAAAGGTTCTGGTTTTTTAAATTTTATTTTCCACGTTATATTTGAATTAACGACAAGATTTTCTTTTTCATACTGTACTATATCCATCATCGCATAGTTTTGTAATTTAAAACATGAAAACTTTTAACCATAGTTCTTCCTAAGCATAATAATAAATATGGTTAAAGAACACTTTAATATAATATACCTAAAATTTGTAACATGCTGACAACAAATATTTAAAAAGTTATTCTTTTTTCAGGTTTAAAAAAGAGACGTGTGCTGAGAACTTGATGAACTATATTACATATTTATTGAAATAATAAAAAAAAAAAGTTAAGTCTTTTAAGTTAATGGCAAAGTTAGTTGTAATGCCCATGTTTGAGGAAAATTTCTGAAAACAATTTAAGAGCGTCTACAAATTCAAGTTGGTGAGATTAGTGTCGTCCCTCGTCACAAAAAACAAGGCTTATGGTGTTTAAAAAAAACGAAAATTAGTACGATTACAATATATATATTTATACAAATGATTTTTTTAAATATTTATTTTTCATATTAATTACACATTGTAATTATTCGAAATATAACGAAATAAAGTATCTAGAATATATTAAAACATACATAAATTATAACTTTTTAAATAACTTTTTGAATATACAAACATTAGAAAATAGAAGAATATTAAAAGATTTGCTCTTTCTGATCAAAGTATTAAAATCTATGTTTGATATTTGTCAACCAACAAATTTGATTAGTATACGAGTGACTGGTCGAGTTACCCGTAGTAATGCACTATTTTACTGTAGCCAATCATCGACCAATTACAGTGCAAACTCACCGATACGAAGAATGCACGCACTAGCTAACAAGTATACTAACAATATTGATGTTTTCAACACAAATCTAGTGCATTTTAGGGAACAGTGTCTGGATGCCATCTCTGGCGGTAATGAATAGCTACCTACCTGTGTGTAATCATTTAAAAAATGTCTATGTAAAAGCCTTATGGGGGTAAACACAATAAAATGAATAAATATTGCGTTTTTGTAACTGAAAAGCTACATATTTATGGCTCGTCTTATGCTGGAGTGTTTACTTTCTGCTTTATTCAAAATTAAAATATATACGAGGAAAAAAAGAAAAAAGTATTGAATAACTCGAAATAAAATACAGCAAAAGCTTTCAATTTATTAGAATCCAAACCTAACCACAAAAATTTGGCAACATACACTGGCTATTATTTTCGGATAAGTATCCACTATAGACTAGCTTTTTTGCAAATAATAAATATATTACGATAACTTTGCAGCTTTTGAATTCTTTAATTCTGCCATTTCGAAGCCCGGAGGAGCTTAACATGTACGTCCTAACGACACTATTGTCTCGACCATATTAACATAAGGTCGTTTTTATCGAGTATTTGAAAAATTATATCGCTACCATATCGGGTCTGGTGCGATGCAAAAAATAAAACTGGAATTCTGACAACGCCGTTCATGAAGTTTCAAACAAAATTCTTTAAGCAGTACGGTTTTTATTTCAAATAATATTCTTGCAAGACATATTTAATTCGGCTTTTCCATTTTAAGATAAGAAAACCGAAAACGAAATATTAAAAAAGAAAAACATTGCGATGTAATTAAACAAGAATTCTTATGTATTTCTTACTTAATTAATTAAGTGCCTACAAATTATTATTCATTTTAATAATCCGATTTCAATATAATACAACATATATGTTAAAAACATTTTTAAGCGCTAATTGTAAACTTCATAGATTATTATTAAATTATGATTAAAAAATATTGAAGTGATCAATAATGTTTGTTTTATGAGAGCTGTTGATTCAAAAGACAGTGAAAATAAATATAAATAAAAGTTAGGTGTACTGGTTTCTACTTACTTGAGAGATATTATATTTTATAATTTTTATTTGACAGAAATCCACAGTGTTGTTGATGTGCGATAGAATGAGACTTACCTGAAACAAAGAAAAATGCAATTAATACTTAGTTATTAAAATCTATGAAATTTAAATAAATACACATACTTAATTAAATTTAATACGAATAATAAAATTTTTTGGTAACAAATAGTATATAGTATATAAATTTGTATAAATAATGAAACATATATGTGAAAGTTGATATGTTTTTTGTATCGTAAAAGTTCAAAAGACTTCCAACAAAAATACCATTCCTTAGTGAACCTACAAAAACCTATTACAAACCAAAACCGGGAATTTCCTTTGTACATAAATATATTTTAGGGCTAGCATAACTTATATTTACGGAAGAAATCTACAAATTGGTAACAGCTTCATATTAAAAGGTGAAACACGATGGTATGTGTGAGTTATAAAGAAAAAAAACTTTAACCGAAAAGAAAAATAATACAAAAAAAACTACTTTTTTATCACAAAGAATTTTCTATTTTCATATGAGATGACAAGAAAATGAAACTTTTCCCGCGTGTAACTTTTATAATACACAGAGCAAAAAAGTTTTCTTCGGCAGAACCCCGTAGGGAGATTGATAAAAATTGTGGTTGCGAATTTTCCTAAACGGGTTTAATGGACGGAGAAAACGATTATTGTACCCCAAAAGAAAAATGTAACGGGCCATGTGGTACCATGATATTTATTACTGATATAATACTCGTATAAACAGAGGGAGGTAATAGGGGATGAGTGGACTACACAGAAAAAAATGATATTCGTTAAAAATAAATTATTTTTTTTTACAGTAATTATACGTTTAAAAAACTTAGTTTGAGATAAATACTTTATAGTCTAATTAAGTAACCATCACGCCATTTCCCCGTAGAGGTAAGGAGAGAGGATAGAACACACGCCGATTATTCCGACATTTCACATGTCCACTTTCAAGTATTTGTCGTACTTGATCATGCCATGTCTTTTTTGGCCTTCCTCGACTTCTACATCCCGGCTCTCATCGCTCATTCGTTCCACATGACCAAACCATTGTAAAAGCCCTTTCTTCATTTTGTCGATAATGCTTTTCTCAGCCTTGCACTTTTTTCGACATTTGTACATCTATAATACATAGTCTTACCACGATTGAGAGATCGCATTTCAACAGCATTCAGTCTACTTTTGTCCTTCTTTTTCTAACACCACGCTTCACTGTCATACATAAGGGTTGGTACCAGAACTCCGTTTTGTACTGCCAATTTTGCTTCTTTCGATAAGCTCTTATTTGCCACTATCGATTTTAAGGCACCGTTAACTCTGTTTCCGGCACTAACCCTTCTCTCAATGTCCTTATTCACATTTCCGTCTTTTGTAAACATACTTCCCAAATATACGAATTCTTCAACCTGCTTTAATGTACTATAATTCAGTCTCCATTTACTATAATCTTTATAGTCGAATGACGAATTTTGTAGAAACTTCTGGTTGCTTCTATTTGTGTTGTTTTTTGGGATTATCCGTGTTATGTTTTTTCTCCTCTCCGAAGTTTCGGCCACCGTTGCAGGCGCCATCTTCAGGGTGAAGTATGTGTGATGTAAAATGTGGTGTGTTTATGCACTTGGAATTTGAGAGGAGAAAAAACATAACACGGATAATCCCAAAAAACAACACAAATAGAATCATCAACGACCGTGAAAATCTACGCACTTCTGGTTGCGTTTATTACTGAGATATAAAATAAACCTTGCAATATATTTACTTAATTGATTATAACAAATAATTATTTGCAATAATTTCATTCCTAGTCATCATCAGTCACCATCTTCTCGAAAAATTTAATATATTTTGGGAGCATATTATAATATCGATTTATCAACCCGTTTAGATGGTTACCGATCACAGACGCACCTCTACGATTATGGGTTAAAATATCAATGAAAATACGATCTTAGTAACACAATTTACCTTTTAAAATAGTGTCTTCCGTACACTTTTATAGACAAGTCGTTGTTGTTTAAAGTTTAAAGTACTGTATCGGGTGAGTTAGACCATTGCCAACTCAACTTCCATTATTACCTGTAGGGAATGAAATATGGCGACACTTAACCGCAATTGGTGACCAGATACTTCCAACTTGACAAGAACTCTAGTGCAATGGAGCCTGAAATGAATCGCAGTAAACAAAAGTACCAAAGGAAGTACATGGCGATGAGAAGAACATGAATGTGAATTTGCAACCTGTTGAATAAGTGCACCTGAACTTTACTAATAATTTGGATACGTGCATCTGAATAGGTTTGATATTTCTGAGATTCAGCGTAAAAAGAGAAATGCATTTTCTACTTCCTATTTTTAAAAATTACTACTTCGTCTTACCCGCACTCATTGGTGCATAGGACACTGCATTAGTTTACCAAGTTTGTATATTTCAAGAAACCGCTTTCTTTTCAGTAGAAAAAAGAACATGCATTTCTTTTCATTCACTCATTGGTGCAAAAACACTGCTTCGTTTTACCAAGCGCAGTGTATATTTCAATCCTATTTTCAAGTACAAACCGCTTTCTTTTCATTGAAAATAGTATCTACTGTGCAAGTATTTTTTTAATAAAATAAAAAAGTTCATAAATGGATAAAAAAAATTCGACCGTTTTAAAAATATGTTAATAAAAAATCATAACTTATACCTTCGCGTGATAATAATTTCAACATAACAATCGTCATTTTCTATAAATTCGTAAATTTTACTTGCCCGCCGTTTGAGGTATTGTCATGAAGGTGTACCGCAGGGGTGCACCCAGGGGAGTCGTATGAGCAATAAGGTCCACTAAGCCTGAATTATATAAGAGACGGTTTAATATTACCGTTGGTCCACCCCTGGGAGATTATCCGAAAGAAACGGCTCCATCTTTGTACTAAAATTATCTTTAATGCATGTCTATTTTTTTAAGCGATTTATACGTTATTTTATAAAAAATGCAACGCTCTGTCAGCCTAATGCGACAAATCGAAGGATTAAAACAATTTTAGAGACGACATTTTCAATGTCTTGGCATTAACAGGACTTATGACATTGGCTCGGTTGAGTGGTCACTTTATATGTACCAACATTCCCCATTCCGCCTTGTATTTGATATCCATATCTGTCAGTTACCAGTGAAATGGCACAACGCTTTACACGCGAATGTTCTTTGCCATCTACTGAGAAAAATGCATGCTAAATAAATGATTGATAGTGAAATGTTTGCCGAATTATATCATGCTTCAATAATTTATTGTGCTTATAAATAATACAAGCTTATTTTAATACACAACATTTTGAGTTTGTTAAAGAAATTACACATGACGGAATAGCATTCAATTGACACCAAAACAGAGACGAAGTTTGGAAAAGAATTTGGACCCTTCCCTAGTTTCACCCATTTAAAAACCAACAAAAATAATATCACGTAAAATACGCTTTCTAAGCGTCTTGGCACAGTAGGTACTGTTGTTTGCGAATGATAAGTGACCCTTCTGCGCACGGCAAGGAACATGCGTCTGCGCTGGTCCTTTTCCTGGTGGTATAACTATACGAAAGGGCCATTAGTTTGTGCTCTAGCTATAAAACACCTACTCACATTTTTTACTAAAATCTATAAGCGAAAGAAACAGATTAAATTTAACTTACAAAAGCTCAATTAAAATCAGTATAAGATTTTTAAGTATCGATTTAATTATATATTTTGATTAATAGTTCTTCGTATGAAGACATTTAGAGCTTTTGAACGTTCTCGTATGTTATTATAATTGGTGGTCCGTTACGCATTATAAATAAGGACAGTTTACGACAAGATGTGTTCCTACGTGAACATCCTATGCTGGTGCTCCTACTTATATTTTTATGGGACAACCCTGCGAGTCCTCATTCGCTATTCAGCTCGGACCTCGAACACAGGCACAGAGCGTTGTTTTTATATTTTAATAGGATGCGACAGCAGGGTTGCCAAAAATCTAAAAAAAAAAGTTAAATAAAGAAATGAAAATAAATGTTGAATTTTTGAATTAGATAACATATATTATTCCATTCAAACAATGTCATAAAATTTTAAAAATGAATCTGTCATTTTCAATATAAAACATTGTTTTTGAGGTTATTTCCACCGAATCAAAAATAGGGCGCTAAAAATATGAATCAAAATGTGGTACAGTAGTGGTCCTTTATATCTACATTTTAAAAGGATCTTCAGAAAAAGCATAACATTCTAAAGTCAGTGAGCTTTGTAATTGCAAGACGTGTTATGATTTAGCCTCTTGAGGCGTTTTTAATGCGTTGCATGAAAACAAAATTCAAAAAAAAAAGACTTAACATAAATAGAGTAACTGCGTTTAAAGTGTAATATGTATGCAAACAAGTACATTTGTTATATCGTGGGTTCGCAAAAAACGTTAACTCTAATATCGTCAAGCAGTTTTTTTTTCCAATTGATCTACATTATGAGTTGAAAAAAATTTTTTAATGTACTAAGAAAATTTTATTGTTAATACCCTGAAATATAAAGTACTTGAAAAAAAGCGCTTTATTATCCAAAATTTGTGTTTCTGCCGATTGTAGAGCCTATCGAGGATCATTAAATCCCAGCATATTTTCTCGTTTTTTTACCCACGATATGTTTAATGGAGTTTGTGTCACGATTATGTAAATTTTCAACCCTAGAGGAATTATAGCCCTATCGAGGAGTATATTCCCAGCCTCGGGGTTACATTGTCACGATTATTTTTATAGAGGAATTATATCTTATTAACCTATTGTGAATAAATTCCTAATATTAACAATAAATTAGGGAGATGGTGGTACAAAGGAAATCGCAAATAAAAAGCCCTATTAAATTACTTCGAATGGTATATTAATTTGTTTTTATAACATACAGTGTTATTAATAATATTAAAAAACTATATATGTACGTTGCTTTCTAAGACAGTTCTCTTTTTCCTCAATAGATGGCAGAGAGAACTCGCATGCGAAGCAATGCGCCAATTTTCTGTATATATATTATATTATACAACTTAAAAAACTGGCAGATATTGATATCTATCAGATACAAGACAAAATGGGTAGTGTTGTAATACAACCAAGGCAAAGATAATTTAGGAGCCCTATTTCTAAATATAGTCTAAAATATATACACCGTGTCCCACGATGAGACCGTGAAACTCCGGAGGGTGATTGTTCATGGTATTCTGAGAAAAAAATCCTTATAAAGTTTTTTGATCCGGGCATTTTAATAATTAATTAAAAAAAAGTATTAAAAAAAAGCGACTATGTAATACTGGCTTCTGTTTGAAATGCTAGCGGTGGCGGGGTGGCGGTGGGCGGGGAGGAGTGGGGGTCCGCTCTGGTCACCGAACGCCTTGCCTTGTGCGGACATTCAAAATTCGAATTTCATATCTGAAATTGGTGCAGGTCACATGGTGTTAGCAAGTTCAAAAATGGACGGTATTACACGCGTGAATTTTTAATCATATTTAAATCATTTTTTTAAGAAATTAGAATTGAGTTTTTTGAAAAACTTTATAAAGATTTTTTTCTCAGAATATCATGAATAATCACCCTCTGGAGTTTCGCGGTGTCATCGTGGGAAACGGTGTAGACCTCTTGCCTCTATTGAGATTTATAGTTTCTTTATATCAATTTGAACCGACTAGATTGGGCCAAACATTGCCATATTTGAGGCAACTGAAAAAAACTTTTGGCTGTCTGTAAAGTCGGTTTACGGACGATAATTTTACGTGATAACGTCATAAGAAAAATTTGATGAAAAATAGCATACCTTTTTTAATTGAATTGAAATATTATTACTGAATTATCGTTATTTTATATGATACAAAGCAGGAGTTAATTGAAAATTATTTTTTTTCCATAAATTAACATTTTTTTTTTTTTTTTCTTCTTGTGTGCTGCTGCTGTCTCCCTTCTATTCGGACGCATCGGCCGATGGAGTGGGAGAGAGATAGATGCGTCACAAACCGAACGCTTAGGCCGATCGTGCCTCTCTATCGCTTGTTCTGCGCTCTCGCTTGCACACTCGGCTCAGGCGGAACGTGACAATGAGTCATACTTTTTCGGCGTTCATCGATTTATTAGACGTTATCACGTCAAAATCTTTATGATGCCAAAATTAGACATTTTAAATCGGAAAAAATAAAATATAGCCTGTGAAAGTAATTATCATTGTGCGAAAGCTTAGTTATTTAAAAAAAGCTTTAAGTTATTAAAAATTTTCCAAGCTTATGGTGTTTTGTTATAAAACCTTAAGTCAGCATTACTTGTCAGAATCTGAGAACAAAATACCGGAAAAAAATTCTGATATGTCCGTAATATCTAATTGCTACGTAATATTTCCCTGATATCAAAGCAAAATAAAAACATTACTGAAGTTTTGTGTTGATAGTTCATTACGAAACATTTTTAAAGATAAACTCCGAAGTCGGTACTTTTAATGTGTTTCTTTCTCTGAGATAAGTTTAGAAATATTTCCAGCGTCCGATCTGTAAATTCTCTTCATCAAAGAAAGCGTAAAAAGAAAGTTATCGCTTCTGAGAACGGGAACGCTATAAAACCGTAATTACCGAGTACGAAAATCGCATAGAACGTAGATAATGAAATATAAAATTAGACGTGTTAACTAATTAATTTAAAAAATATATGTACGAGATATGAGATATGTAAGCGCCCTTAAGGTATATTTATACAAAAATAGCGCCATATAAATTATCCAAAAGAATAATAATAAAACACAACTAAACTTTTACGGCAACTTTTGAAAATTACTGTTTTAATTTGTTTGAAAACTGTATACTTTTAAAATGTGTACATTATAAAAAATATTCATCGAAGGTATATCATATAATATAACATATGATATTATATATATCCGCTCCTTATGTGGAGCATATGGAATCCACAAACTGCCTCCAGGCCAAGCGATCGGCCGCCAGCTCCCGCGCATCCTCCCACGTCAAGTCCACGTCCCGCAGCTCTGAGGCAAACTGCCGACGAACTGTCAAAAGTGGACGACCAGGACACCGAGAACCTGATGCCTCGTAAAATAGGCAAGCATGGTTAAGGCTCTCGGGAGGCATACGTAGTATATGGCCTAGCCAGCCGAAACGCCTTCGCCG
The DNA here is from genome assembly GCA_022494985.1 of Micrasema minimum. Lineage (NCBI taxonomy): Eukaryota > Metazoa > Arthropoda > Insecta > Trichoptera > Brachycentridae > Micrasema > Micrasema minimum. Next base: position 59,304 of record JAGVSP010000732.1, read on the forward strand.
GATGACAGTAGATTCCGAGGGTTGCTGTGTCCCTGGTTAGGTGCCACGATTCGCAGCCATAGAGGAGAACAGGTGTAATGCAGGAGCGGACATCGTATGGATAGGATTAAACAAGCATTAAAGACAAATTAAAGAGAAGGGCTTTTCCCACAAAACTGTCGTTAAGTGTTCCTTTTCTTCGGTAAAAGGTTTTTAAAATTCATCCCTTCTCATAAACGGCTATGTTATCAATCGAGGAGATACAATGTTCGAATCAACGCTGATAAATAAGCATTTAGAGAAAAATTTAAATTAATCATCGTAACTTGGGTCGTTTAGAGTGAGACACACTATTCAGCAACCTTTAAGTCAGCCTGTTTTTGAGGCAGTTGCTGACGTGATCTTGTTTGAAAAAGACAAAATATTTTTTAATTAACTCGCTTTTCTCAACAACATACATTTTATTTAAATAATTTATTATTTATAATGTCAGATGTTTAAGTTGTTGGAATACTGTTCCGTCTTAAGGGAGAGCCGCGCGTGTCATTTTATTGTAGGACTCGAGCTTCGGTTATAAATATTTAATTCAGCCCTAAACTTTTACGGCGCAAAAAACAATAAAATCCTTTTGCCAGGGTTGCCAAAACTGTGGCGCGGAGATATTAGTCCCAATATTAGGGGTACAATGTTCCCCGTAAAATAGCCGCGTTAATGACAAGCCAAGAGACGAGATATTTTATGGCCAAGTTTTACGCCAACACTTTATGAATTAGGTACTATATTTTACGCTTTTTCTAGCCTGTAAGCGAATGCCATTGATTGTAAGAATACACCGAGGTTTCGTTTTAATATTTAGTGTTTTACGGACGACATAAGCTAAATTAATATTTGATTTTTTACGATATTATAGTATCCGTTGTCGTACATGAGGGACGTTAATATTTTACGACAAAGGGTTATTGCTTTTGCTAAAATATCAAATATCTTTATGAGACAATAACAATATGGGAGACAGTGAGTTTTGAACATAAATGTGGCAGCAACGCACTGAGATTAGTGGAAATATTAACATTTTGGTGTGAATATTCAAAACAAGGACACAAACAAGCATAATGAATATTCAAGTAATTACTTTCAAAGCAAATATGTGCACGATATTCTAAAATAAGAAACGACAGGAAAACTTTTTTTAAGTAGTTTTTAATATAATCATTAATTTTGTTTTAATTAAAAAAGATTCACGAAAATTTAAAGCATGTGTTGTTGCCTTAAAAAATCATAACACTACCATATTTTCATCGTTTGGAAGCACAACCAGACGTATCGATGGATTTATTAAATCGACTAGTTTTGAATATAAACGACATAATAGGTATACTGGTTTATTTATGTATGTTTACTTGTTATTGAAATTAACAAACATACACAACTGCTGTAAATTTTTGTCAATTCGACAGGATTTTTGAATACCTAATAATATTTTCATCGACGGTCTGCCAGGACGGCGGGATCCTGCAGGCGTAAAGAAGAGGCAGCTCGGGTTCAGGCTCTACCGAGGCATCCGTATATGCTTAAGCCAGGTCCATCGCCGCATCTTCACGACTTATTGGAGGTTGCTGCGTCCGTCCCCTAACTTCAGCGTTGGTTATGAAGTCAAACCACCTAATGCCTAGAATCAAAATCTAGCCTCAAAGCTCAACAGGCGAGCATTCTGAGCTTTTGTGAGGTGCCAGGATTCGTATCTATAAAGGAGCACCGGCACAATACAAGAATTAAGGAGTCGGCATTTTGTTATTCGGTGGAGCTGATGGATGCGGGCCTGACTTGGGAGGAGACGAGAGAGCTGGCTGGTGACAGGGTCTCCTGGAGGGATCTAGTGATGTCCACATGCTCCACATAGGAGCGAACGTGGCAAAGGAAGAAGAGGAAGAATAATATTTTTTGTCATTTCAGATTATGAATCAATGTTGATACACTGCAAAATATTAATTAAAATACAGTAATTTTAAAGATCTTCTAGTAAAACAGTTTGTTTTACGTGTTGGAGTTTTAACTGCATTGAAAGGACAGCAAGAATAAGAAGTTAACGTTTATTTTATTAGAAGCAATAGACTGGTATAAAAGTAATCACCAAGTCTATTGTACCCATCCAAACAAAGGATATGTGATAAAACTGAAATAAATAAGGATTAAACCTTCGAACCTTTGTAGAACAAGAGAAAGAGGCGACGGAGCATAGCATTATTTAGTTAGACGCGTCATCTAATCTGAGCTGGGGTTAAATAAAATAAAAAAATCCCCTCAGATAGTGGAGGAAAACAGAAGAAATTACAGGGATGCCATTTCGCATCCGTGACTGGAGAGCTAATGAAACTGATAATAGAAATGGTGGGCGGTAAACCGTTACTCCGCTTCTCCGTTCAGTCAGCCGCGCTTTTCCGGGAGCAGTTAACGTTTTGGCAACCCTGTTTAACCAGCGGATGTAAACACACAAATTTTCCCATAGTGAAAAAAAAATAAGTTTTCACAAAAACTAACAGTTTTAAAATTGCAATTTAAATTATTGAAGTAAGATACTGTAGGATATATAATTGTTTAAATAAAAAAATTGATATCTAATTTCATGGAATATTTTTTTTATTTATTTATTTTATTGTTTTTACGCCCAAACGTGATTTTTTTCCTTCACTGAAATCACTGATTATTGAGTTGAATTAAGCACAACACCCACTCTCACTCCCCCAAGTGACACGTAGTTATCAACAAGTAGCAATCCTGGAGGTTATAATATTATTGTAGCCTTAGGATCTGTATTATTGTTCCATCGTTCTTCATTTTTTGTATTATCCCATTAGACCTAAGTTGTAAAGCGCCCTTGAGATTATATTTTACCAAAACGGCGCCACATAAATTGGCTTAATTTATTATTTATTATTATTACCTTTTATCGGTTTTAAATCATTTCGCTTTCATTATCAAGACTAATATTCTAATAAATATATTTCCATCTATCATTACTCATTTCTGTCTCATTTTAATTACAGCATCCTGGATATCTCATCCCTCACCCCCAGAGAGTCATCAGTACTTCCTGATTATAGTGATAAGCTCTTGTACATAAGCTTGGAATTGAATGTGGTCAAAATGTTCAATAATATTTCCTATTAATATTATATAATAAAGTTAGTGAATATTTTCTCCGGTAGATAGGTACTTATACAGGTGTGCATATTTAGTACTGGTAACAAGCCACTCTGTAAGTCTTACCAATTTTGAACACAAACTATTAAGCAAACACTAAGTGACACCGTAGTTATCAAACAAGTAGCAATCCTGGATGTTATAATATTATTGTAGCTTCGGATCTGTATTATTGTTCCATCGTTCTTCATTTTTTGTATTATCCGATTAGACCTAAGTTGTAAAGCGCCCTTGAGATGATATTTCACCAAAACGGCGCCACATAAATTGGCTTAACTGACTAACTAACCATCACACCATTTCCCCGAAAGGTAGGCAGAGAGGATAGAACGCCACACCACTCTGTCCTGACATACTTCTCTTGCTTCCTCTACATTCATACATTTCTCATGCACGTCACGTCGATTATTCCGACTTCTACATGCCCACTTTCAAGCACTTGTTTTACTTATCATGCTATGTCTTTCTCGGCCTTCCTCGACTTTCTATATCAGGCAAGTCGCATCATATATTTTTTTTTGGCCGTTCTTTCATCATCCATTCGCTCTTCATGACCAAACCAACGTAAAAGACCTTTCTTAATTTTGTCGATAATGCTTATCTCAGCCTGGCATTCTGCTCTAATTTCAACATAGTGCACCTATCATACATAAATTGGCTTAATTGATTAATTATTATTATTACTACCTTTTGTTTTAAATCTTTCGCTTTCATTATTAAGACTAATATTCTAATAAATATTTTCCATCTATCATTACTCATTTCTGTCTCATTTTAATTACAGCATCCTTCTCATCCCTCACCCCCAGAGAGTCATCAGATATCCGAATCCTGTGGAGTAAGGATATCGGCCCCAGGGTGCTTGCTACTGGTAACAAGGCTGTAATAGTTAGTCTACCAAGTTTACACAAACTTTACTAGGTTACAATCATTATTTCAGTCCGTTAATTTTCTGAAATCTTGTCTACACTATCGGAATGATTTGTCTGCTGTGATAATAGTTAAACGGTTTTGAATGCTGACAAGGATGTGAAATACAGGTTATTTTTATTTATCCGATATGGTTTTGTCAATATTTTGTGAGGACTGTCCATTTTTCTGTGAATATTACATACGGCGGTTCCGGTTCGATTCCGTGTACAACTGGTACTGAACACAAAAAAACTATTTTTTCACTGTGCAATTTCCTCCTTGGTCTGGTTGAGGTGGTTAACAAAATTATGGGTTAAAAACAGAGTTTATAATAAATTAATAGGTTAAATCATTATTCTAGTCCGTTAATTTTCTGCAATCTTGTCCTACACTATCGGAATGATTTGTCTGCTGTGATAATAGTCTGGACAAGGATGTGAATTTACAGGTTTTTTGTATTTAACGATATGGTTTTGTATTTAATTCGGCGGCTCTCCGGTGACGTTGATAGGTGGTTAAATAGAAAGAGAGAAAGGAGAGAGAAAAAATTCAATGTTAAAAAAATTATGGTTAAAAAACTGTAGTTTATAAAAATTGAATATCCGCTCTCTATGTGGAGCATATGGAATCCACAAACTGCCTCCAGGCCAAGTGATCGGCCGCCAGCTCCCGTGCATCCTCTGCAAACTGCGGACGAATTGTCAACAGTGGACGAACAGGACGCCGAGAAGCTGATGCCTTGTAAAATAGGCAAGCATGTTTAAGGCTCTCGGGAGCATACGTAGTATATGGCCTAGCCAGCCGAAACGCCTTCGCCGGATGACAGTAGATACCGAGGTTGCTGTGTCCGTTGCCTCACCTCTGTGTTCCTTACAAAATCAAACCACCGCACACCTAAAATTCTTCTAAGACACTTATTCTCAAAACTCAGAAGCCTGCTATCTTGGGCCCTGGTTAGGTGCCACGATTCGAAGCCATAGAGAAGAATAGGTGTGATGCAGGAGTTATAAAGGCGGAATTTTGTTTTAACCGAGTAAACATCCAACCTCCAGACAGCTTTCATACTGTTGAATGCGGTGCCCGCTACTCCAAGCCGCACTTCCAGTTCTTTCTGAACTCTGCCGTTTTCTGTGATGTACGTTCCCAGGTATTTGAAGCTTGTAAATAGCACAATCAATACGGTATCGACATGACAACGACGAAGAATATAAACTTAAGCTCTGTAAAAGCTTAATATTCCAAATAACCTTTCTCAAAAATATTATTATGTTATAATAAAAATATCTGTTTAGATTAATCTTTTACGTCAATAAGAAATATAATTATGTACAATACGGTTACTTCCTTTTTTTACATATAGTCAAATATGATAACAACTTTTAATGTGCCATTTTCATGAGAAATCGTCGTAATTCGTTAACATTTTATTGTAGCTTTAGGATCTTTTTTTTAATCTTTTTTTTTAAAAAGAAACATTTGAGTTCTTATGATGTTCTCAAATATTTCAATTTTGGAGCTGCTTTCAAATAATCGGAAATAACTGTGACAGAAAGCAGGAAACAAGTTGTTCAGGAGTGGGATTCGAACCTAGAGATTTTAATCCGGAGTCTTCGAATCTACCACAAGACCACAACCCGATCATTGTTCATTCTACACCTTTCTTTTTTTATTATAATCCTATTAGACCTAAATTGTAAAGCGCCATTAAGATGATGTTTCATAAAAACGGCGCTATATAAATTGGCTTAATTGATTATTATTTGCCATGTACCAACCTTAAATACCATATTTAAAAAAAAGCAATATTACAAAAAAGTACTTACTTATTTCAGTACCTACCTACTAAACTGTTTCCGTGGAATCCATTCCACTTTTGTTCCCATCGAATTTGGTTTATTTTCCCTCTTATTTTTGTAAAGTTCAGTGATTCCTTACAAAGTAGTCAACACTGAAGAACAATATTAGAAGAAACTTTTCACAAGCATTCCGCTCCTTCGATCTTACTTTGGGCCTTACATCTTTTTCCCGATAAATTGACCCCAAAAAGCCATTTAACAAAGGCAAAAAGAAAAGAAATTTATTTTCGTTTTACGGCCATGATTTACGTGGGTGTCTCTCGACACTTATTGCACGGCCGCTTGATTTACGCCCAGTTTACATTCGACACTTATTATGACGGTTAATATCCCGTAGCGCGGCTGTAAACTGCTAAACGACTCGTAATATTGCAACAATCGCGAAATATGTAACCGGCATTATGCAATATCACTTTCATTTGTATTGTGTGTAATTAATTGGTGGCTGTATTGGTAATCTGGACTAATACTGCGAGTTGACATATAAATGTCAAATTTCGAACGATTGAAGCCATTATCATTATTCTATCGTTACATGTTTGCATAAATTTCATTTAAATGATCATATATCATCATATATCGTATATCTTTGAATTATGTAGATAACGGATATCTTGTAAAATTCATCAATGATTTGCATTACTAGCATCCAGCGTCTTTATTGTACAGCGCTCTTGAAAAATAATCCTGAAAGAAATCAAATAATATATAAACCAACCTCAAAGAGAAAAATAACAATCCCACCTATTGTGTCATGTGTCATCAATCAATTATAACCCTGACATAAAAGCGTTTGAGGTACTGAGGTGGTACGTTTGCCACAAATTTGGTTTAATTTAGAGTCATGGTGTTAGTTATTCATGGTGGTTGTTATGGTGTTGAGCTGATTACACGGGAATAACCCGTGGCTTAAGGAGGTGTCGGAGTAATTGACAGGGTCACTCACTGACAGGTGTCAAGTTGTTGTCATTTACACAGAGAAGGTATTAGAGCATCCACTTTGACATTTTCACAAGAATTCGGTCATTACTAGCCTTTGCAGTGAGTTGGGTAAACATAAATTAAATTTAAATACAATATGCCGAAGGGGTTTTTGGATTTGATCTAATGTAAGCTAGAATATACCGTAAACTTTTATTTAACTTAATAATTAAAGTAAACGGAAAAGAAAAAAAAACGAACTCCACGAATTGAAAAAAAAAACTATTTTTATAATTCGCAAAATTGTGTGATTTTGTTTTGGTACTTTTTTTTTATTATTGCAATTGGATTTCAAAAAATTTAATATCTCGACATAGGAAAAAGAGAGAAACATGTTTCTTGGACAAAACGTGGCGGTCGACGTGATATCTTAGTTGTTGCATGAATGATATTTGTTATATTACATATACTCGTATATAATACCTGGACTAGCGATGAAGCGTAATAATGATCATCTTGCTTTCCTGATTGCTGATGGTGCACAGTGCCCTTTGTACCATCAGGTGGCAATAAGGGAAAAAATTTCTTTTGTTTATGGGGGTGGGGAAAATCTATTTATAGTTAAACACCTTTTTCCCTAGGGTGACCAGCAATTGGTAAGACATCCCGCAGGAGTGACCATAATAAAAACAATTTTCTTTCATCATTCTGAATACCTTTGTAGTTTTTTTTTTATTCACAGTGTGAGTTTCATTCCCTTACAATTTCTTGAGCCGTTGAGCCGTTGACTTCAATAAAAAAAATTTAAGGCCTCTTATAGCCTATTTATTATGAAAGCGCCGCTTGTATGTTATTTTATCCATAATCATATTAATAATAATTACTATGTACAATAAAATCTATACTAAATCTTTTACAGCTGAAAAAAAGGTTACGTACTCCATTGCGCTCAAATGGATAAGCTACCGTTCACCTATTGGCGCTCAAATGGATAAGCTAAGTAGCAATTATTGCTTTGCATAATGGCGATACACGACTTTTTTGGGTCCTTCTCAATATTGCATTCGCACACCAGCATCTTCAACTGCATTGTCAATAGAAGTAAAAGAGTGTGCTATATCCGGTTCATGGAAGACAGCTCAAATAACGTGTCCGAAAGACGATTATGTCGACGGTTAAAATGGGACGTAACCACAGCGTAAGTTTCGCACGACTAAATCCTGAATTTGAAAACTAATTTGCGCAATTCGTTGAACGTTGTTCTGGGATATGTTCAATTGCGTTATAATGCAACGTTACATTCAGATTTTATAATAAGCTCTCAATTGCAAAAAATAGTCACTACTAGTAAACGTTTGTGGCATCTATAAATCTGCCAAAACATTCAGATTATAAATCCGCTATCAATTTACATGAATTCCTTTAGAAGGTCTTTTTATCTAATGGACAAATTGTGTTACCCGTGAAATTCGTGTTTAATGGTCTTCAGTCCGTTTGATGCGTCGGTGTTGTTGAAGAACCTAGTAGAAGGAGGGTTAAAATTGAGGATAAATCGAAACAAATTGCTCTCTACCCTCACACTCGTGGAACAAGGGTTGTACAGGGTAGGTTAATCCTGGCCAGGGGAGATTGTTACAAAATACTAAGGGGAGGATACATCACTAGATGCTGTATCAAACACCTCATGAGTCTTAACTCCCACTTACATATTGACCATGTTCAAGCTTAGTGGGTTCGACTACTTACTGGCCAGATGGATTTTTTCATGAGGGGAGTACTACATTTTTTTATACATCGATAAGCTGTATAGAGATGTCACAGATGTTTTAAGCGTTTACAGAGCCCTGTGACCACGACTGAGCTACAGGTCAAACTGTTACAAAAATGATTTTTTAGAATGACAATAGGGGAATATCCTTTTGATTTAATTAAGATATTGGAGAATACGATGGAAATAGATTATGATGCGAGTGTGTCTGGAGTATACGTGAGTCGAGTCATTAGCGAGTTTATTTAGCCACTTGGCAGATCAGAATACAACATAATAATATCCTTGAATGTGGTCTTATTGAGAAGTCAAAAGAACGACTTAAATCGATTTATATGCGATGTGACCTGGAGATATAGAGTTTCAGGAATTGCCCCGAGAAAGACTTGTAAGGAACAGTACCACAAGGACATGAAAAGTGGTGTGGCGAAAAGTCAGAATAATCGACCCACCTTCGGGGAGATGGGCGTGTATAGTAGTGTGAGGAAGTAAGGTTAAGTGTGATAGGACAGAATTGTCATGGCGTTCAATTCAGATTTTGTGTGCCACACTTCGGGAGTGGCGTAAATAATTTAGTGTACCGATAAACATTGATAGGTAATAATTGTCATTTGGGATACTGTCAGATTGTTGATGGCCAAGTATAAATAAAAATTGTCCTAATCCCGATTTAACAATTAGGAACCCCATTCTCTAAGATAATCATCTACTAGTCTATGTAAGAAATAGGCACCACTTTAGAAAAAGTTGTGCATCTTAAAATCTTTAAAAACGAAACAACTCTCTCCCCTCCCACTTTCACAACAAGGGTAGTTAGTGGGTAGGTACTCCTGGCCAGGGGAACATTGTACAAACTACTAAAGTTTTATACATCACTAGGCTGTTAGTACCTACATGAGTTTTAAATTAACTAACATTTTGACCATGTTCAAGCTTACTGTTCATACTTACAAATATGGATTTTTTCCATGACGGGAGTATACATTTTTTTATAAACGATATTGGAATAGAGATGAGGAAGATTTTTTAAGCGTTTACAGAGCCCGTGACCAGTCATTAGCTGGGTTATGTAGCCACTTGTTATTTAGAATACAATATAATAATATCCTTTTTCTCTAAATAAGATATCAAAAGAACGACTAAAAAGATTTATGATGCGAGTGTGTCTGGAGAATAAAAGTCGAGGAAGGCCGAGAAAGACTTGGCATGATCAGGTACAACAAATACTTGAAAGTGGTCTTGTGAAAAGTCAGAATAATCGACTTGGGTGCATGAGAAGATGTATGAATGTGGAGGAAGTAAGGGAAGTGTGCCAGGACAGAGTGGTGTGGCGTTCTATCCCCTATGCCCACCTTCGGGGAAATGGCGTGATTATTAGTTATTCAAATAAAAATTGATATACAAATTGTCATGGGAAAAATTCAAATTTTGTGTTTAGACAAGTATAAATAAAAATTGGTTTTCCGATGTAATTATTAGGAAATAAAGTCATTTAAATCACTGTCAATTTTAGATGGCAAAGAAATCATTCCTAAACGTTCACAAATTAAAACCCCCATTTCCTAAGAAAAGCCTACAGTCTACTGTACATACAGCCTACCGGCCTATAGAAATACCACCCTCTTAGCTAAGGGTGAAACTATTTACGACAGTGTTCAGAGCACCATTGTCCACGCGGTACTCCGGGCCACTTTAGGGGATGTTTTACAAGTACCACCCTTAACTACTGCAAGACAATAATTGGAAACTGTTTGTCTGGCAACAAAATAATCATTTGGGGTAATTGTGAGGGTCTATGCGCTATTTTTACTTACCCCTTTTTAATGATTTAGTACCAATATAATTTATAATCTTCTCATTATAAGACTTCTTTAGTAAATTATCATTTGTTTACGTGTACGTAAAATTGCTTTTTATCATAATAAAGCGCTATTGTAATGAGAGTAGCATTTTGATTATGAGTGAATTATAAAGATAATTTCGACAATGAATGGCATGACCAAGTACGACAAGTACTTGAAAATGGACATGCGAAAAGTCGGAATAATCGGCGTATGTGCATGAGAAGATGTATGAATGTAGAGGAAGCAAAGAAAGTATGTCAGGACAGAGTGGTATGACGTTCTATACCTACGAGAAAATGGCGTGATGGTTAGTTAGTTAGTTAGTTAGTAACGCGTATATGACGATAATCGGTTCATTATCGTAGATATTTTGACAATAAATTACCGCCATAGACGCTTTATTATTTTTTATACTATATAGATTGATGGTTAAACAAAAGTATTAAAATCCAGTACAGTGCCTCTTGCACCATAAATCGCATAAACACAAAGCCATGTATATAACGTAGAATATTTGCAATAAATAAGCTTCCAGGGGCGGCCCGTGGGTAAACAAGAGTGAGAATTCTTGTAAATACTTAATACAAACTGTGATTTAAATCTGCGATAGGAATATTCAGATGCGTATCTCGACACCCTATTCTTATTTACCTTATTCAAAGTTGATATTTATTGCAGAAATAAACCTTCGTAAATTCGGGTTTATTACCAGAGTACATTAGGCCTTACAACCGGCCCATTACGGGGACAATGGAGGGTGATGGTCCCGAAATGGGCCGAAGAAAGGAAGAGACGTCTTCATAACGTTAACGGGCCATTGTTGTGGGTGGAGCCAGGACTGGGACAGTCACCACTGACAGATGGCCAATTATTTCTAGCCTGTGCAATAATTAGGTTACCTTTTGACAAACTTCAGGGCCGAAATAGGTGCCAGAAACATACTTAAATATTTATTTAATGTTTCCGTATATTCCGAAAAATTTATGATGGCTTTTTTGAAATGATCACATAAACATAAATTCAAAGTTATTTTATTCATTTATTATGTTTTTGTTAAATACCTATAAAGTGTATTCATTTAACAACATTTTGAATGTGTAAAAGTACTCGTAGACGAATTACTGGACCCATGACGGGCTTGTATCAATCAATAATTGCTATTCGTTTCCAGAGCTTATCTACCTCTGTTGATATGTCAATAATAATTGTATTCATTTAAATCATTACGCAAACATTTATCATGAAACATTTAAAAAAATATATTGTAGAAATCTTCATTATTGGATAAAACTTTGTACCAAAATGATAAAAAATAATAAAAAACAAGGTGGTCGACATGAAATATCTATGTTAAATGTGTTTTTTCTCGTTCATAAGCTGAAGCGTGAGACTGATCATCCTACATGTAATCAAATGATTTAAATACACTGCACTAGTGGAACTACAAACTGTGCGATGCCCTATGCATCATTAGGTGCGAATAAATGAATAGCTACCTAAGGGAATAAATCAATGAAAAAGCACTGTAAACGCCTAGAAATCCATATTTCCTTCCAAACTTCTCGTCTGTATTGAGATGTCAAATTGTAATGAAAAAAAGTGTTTATACTTATTGTACGAAAATTGTAAAAAAATATTAACCAGTATTCTTTTAAATAAAAGTTCCAGTCCGCCACTTTTCCAACAGAAGCCATATGGCAGAGATCGCTACAATACAGCCTAATCGACTTTTCAATAAACTACCTATCTACATTAATTTTGCACGGCGTAAAAGGTATACCAAAAGGTCCCGAATTTTGTGAATAATACATTAAAGTCAGAAAAACCCTTAACGGTCCTAAATAAGTTATTATCTTAAACACTTTATTGATAATGACGTGGTTAGGTTTATTTTTGCCGAGGGTTTTGGCTTTCAACTTAATGTGGGCGAGTCGTAATGGAATATTTAAACCGAAACTCGAGATTTCGTGTACCTAAGCAAGTAGGTAGTGGGAATAATTAATTTAATATCATTTTATCCCTTATCCATCCACTTTTAATTCTATTCTTCTTTAAATACATATTTATGAAATGAATATAATTTAAATTTCATTTTTTTTCATTTCATTTAATATGGATTCAAGATCTTACTGTTATGTCTATTGAATTGTTTATTTTTTATACATAAACAGATAAGTCATAAGACTCATTCTGGGACATTTAAGGCTACTATTTTGTTTTTAAATAAAATTATTGTTATAAACAACATTTTGAGTGTGTCCAAATACTTGTAGACAAAAACTGGATTTCACCCATTACGGATATCCATATTCCCTTCCAAGTTTCTCGTCTCTGTTGAGATGTCAAATTGTAAAATTATTGTTGTTTATTTAATATTGTATTTTGTAGTGAATTGTTTGTTGCTGGAATGGGCTACGGGACATTTAAAAAAAAATCTAGATGGTGATTCATATTTTACGTACAAAAACATTGAATTTTTTTTATTTTTATCATCATTACGTCCGTAATTAATTTTTAAAATATTGTGATAGCGATTTCCCGCCAAAACAGGTCATTATTTGGTAGGATGCATCTATTAACTTCAAGGTGTCTATTTACCAAGTTTTAATGTAAGTAAGTAGAAAAATAGAATAAAAATGGGCTGAATGGGGAATGTTGTAGTGCGTCAAGTGGCCACTTAACCCAGCCAATGACAGTTCATAAGCTCTGTAAACGCCTAGATAACCCATATTTGTTACCAGAGTTTCTCTGTCTCTGTTGGGATATCAATAATATCTGATAGAAATTTAGTTAAAGGGTTGTTCCCTGGAGTATAAATATAATAATATGATTACAATACATAAAATAACCAGTTTCAATGTTTGCGGTCAGCAGTAAACTTTGTTTTTTACTGTACCAAAGGAAAACTGGGGTCATATAGACGTTTAGGGTACACTGGAAAACATTGTACATACGTATAATATATCAAATGAATTATGTAAGTACTTGGTACCATGCGCTTGGTAGCTGCAAGACAGATTGTTATAGAGTCCCAATCAATTAGTTAATACATTAAACCAGTAGTTATTTAAAATTGACACACATAATTTTTTCATGTATTGACATAAGAGTTACAATCATATTTTTTTTCATACATAAAAACACAAAATAATAAAACAAAATAAATACTCTATGATAAGATTCAAAAAAAACATAGAATACGAAATAAAATAAAGATTTAGTTCTTCATTCTGCGGGATACATTAGTGATTCATAATTGTGAAAATAATACGCAGTGTAGAACTCCATTTACGCGTAAATCTATAAATAGTGTAGAAGTTATTAAATATTTAGGAGTGGAAATTGACTGTAAATTGGACTGGACTCATCATGTTATAAGTATTTCAGCAAAAATTAAGAAAATTGTTTATATCTTTAACACAATCCGTAATATTTTAGACAAAAAAACTCTAAAAAGCATATACTTTTCATTGTGCCAATCATTGTTGGAATATGGTATAATTGCGTGGGGTGGGGCAAAACAAAAAGCTATTCATCAATTAGAAATAGCACAAAAATGGGTACTTAGGGCACTTCTCGGGGTCCCGATCAGAACGTCAACAGTGGAGGTGTTTGAACAAGTAAGCGTACTGAATGTCAGGCAACCATATGCAAAGGCACTACTAGTTCATGCACATGTAGATGGTGGAAACATAAAAAATACCATCTACAACACAAGAAGTAAAAGGAGTTATATGTGACACCTAAAATGAAAACCGCATTTGGTCAAAGAAGTCACATATTATCTGGCTCCCAGAATTTATAATTGTATCCCACCTGAAAATAAATTAGAAAAAGTTAAAAATAAATTTTGTCTATTCGCGAAAAACTGGCTTTATGAGATGGGCCCAGAGAAGTGTCTGGAGATGGTCACCCCACCATATTAGATGTTTAGTATTATATAAATTTATACAACCTACAAGGAAAAAAAAAAAGTATTGTAAATGAATACCTCAGCACGGGCATTGCCCAGTAATGTATTTCATAGATCTAAAAAAAATGTAAATTATAAAATGTAATAAATAAATAAAAAAAAATAAAAAAATATATTGTAATTTATTTTGACGAGACACCACTGCACCATGTAACCCTAAGTGACGCATGTCACTCTGACCCATGTTCTGGACATAAAGAGATCAACTCGCTTTTTTACTACTCGCGTCGATAAGGATTATCGTCTAGAAAATCTCCGGCCGATAAAAACGACCATAACGGAAAATTAAACGGGAGAGTTCGAATCCGTAAAGCCGGACAGCAGTACTGATTAGCAAAAAACCACTGTAAATATGTATAGCAAAAGGGCTAAATTCCATTCTAGGCACGATTTTAAATAAACATGTTATTTCATTACCGTTTTGGTACTTATAAGGTATTTCGGGGTTATTCAGGTTATTCTTAAAAGTTAAAAAAATATTCGTAAAACCATAAAGTCGGTTTAGTACCAATTATTATTTGTCTGCCTCGTAGCATAGTCGTAACGCATCTGGCTACCATGCATGAGGTCGCGGGTCCGATTCCCGTAGGGGGTCAACATGAAATATTTATTCACATGTGATTTTCATATTAATATTTCATGTGTGATACCTTGAACTGGTACTGAAGCGTATGACTGATCATCTTACCTTCATGTAATAAAAATGATCAATACACACTGGACTTGGTGTATCGATGCAGTGCCTTATGCACTGAAAGTAGTAGCTATGTTTGTTGTTTTTCAGACGATATGTGATACCGTGGACTGATAATCTTCACGTTACAAATAATTAAGATATACTGCACTTGCACCAATGCAGTGCCCTATGCACCAATACTAGAAAAAAATAGTAGAAATAGATGAGTATGTACCATCATAATCTTTCATGATACATCTTACATTTATTTATTTATTTAACACGTTTTTAATTAATACCTAAGAATTTAAAATTCACACAATACATATGCATAAATACAGATAAACCTTTTCTCATAAAAAATAAAAAATTAGATTTTTTTTAAAACGTAGGTGTCTGGTAAATATGTTTTATTTCTTCTTATTTTATCGTATTCAATTCCTAGAACTGGTAATGAAGCGTAAGACTGATAATCTTACACTAATTTAATAATATGATTCAGATATACACACTACAGTAAGTATAAGTATCGGTAATATTATAATAGATGGGATGAAAGGATGGTATTTTTTGTATTTTTAATTTAAGGTTTAAGAAAATACTTTGGGTTAGTACAAAAATGGCAATTTAAATGTTAGAGGTATGTTTAAGATTTTGAAATGTGAAATATAATATAATAAGACTTTTTTTATCACAAAAAAATGAAAACTTTGAATTTGTCGGCAATTTTGTTATTGACGCTTTTTCAGACAGACCTAGATATATGTATCTAGCGGAATTGCATTTTCTGTTTTTTTTAAACGCGCTTGATGTCCATACTGAAAATAAATAACACTATTGCATGAAGTTCACATTCTACTTTGAAAAAACAAATAATTTGTAGTTCCTGTCATTTGCATCGTTGCATTTAAAACATCACTCGATTTTCGTTGAAATTCGGGCGTCCGGGTTAAGCGGGCGTCGTTTTTTAACCGTCGCTGACAGCGCGTCGCGACGCCGCGAGCTTTATGGCGATCGCTAACGGATAACGAGTAACGAATAACGGCCAGAGGATAACGACGTAACGGATTGCCCGCTACAACGGCGCGCACATTAATTACCCTCTGAACTTTAGCACTGAGTGATTTATTTTTGGATGAACACTGTGAATTTGTAGCCACGACGCGGGCTGAAACGTTATTACGTGTTAAGAGATGAGGTGTTCAGTGTTCACAGTATAATGTTCTTAATACCACCCAGAATGTAAAAAAAACTAATAAATTTAGGTTGTTATGTGCGCTAAGCTCCTCGGTGAAATTTATCATTAATTTTAATGGATAAAAGTTTTCAACTAGCAATAATCGCACCTTGATAGATAAAGTATCCGAGATATATTCAATTTGAGATGAAGGACGATAATACAATCGCCAAATCCGTGGTGAATCTCTACCCACCTGGCCGCCGACTTCCTGGACGACCTGCAAAAATACGGAGGGACAGCTGGGAGTTGACTTCCCAAGAGAGAGCGTCGAATGAGATATATACAGACTTTTAGGTGTAATTTAAGAAAAAGAATAATTGAAATATCAAGAAAAAAACAATAAAATACAATAAATAAGTACCTACCAGTTTTAAAAAACGTCACAAACACAAGATTAGATTGAATTATTTTGGAACCCTCTCCCCGGCCGCTGCCCGTTATACTGTGTGGATTGGATTTTTAACTATCGGATCGGAATTATACGCCGCGCTAAGTTTTTTTTTAATTTAATTTATTTAATCAATTAATTTATTTATTTATTTATATAGTCATACATAACATTATACATTTATTTAGTACTTTAACTGTCTAACTAGGGTTGATACCCCGTTCTAAGACAGCCAAATATATGGCTTTTTAGTTATAAATACATTTTCATGTTACAAGTTACAAATGCAACATTTTTGGAATTTAAAAAAAAAAACAGGATGATTTATCACTGTAAAACACTTGGTAAAAACATATTTGAATACATAGTAAATAATAATTAAGAGAAAAAAAAGAAAAAAAAAGTATTAAGTAAAAATGTTTTAAGGACATTGTAAAAATGAATATAGTAAAAATGATATCTTAAAACATACAGCTCTAAAAAAAAAAACACAAAACATTACAAAAAAAATAAAGATAGTAAAAAAAACACAGGTAATAAATACAGTATTATAAGCTAGTGAATCTACATCATATTTAGAGTCGAAAATAGCAAATTTTTCACTGTACAAAAATAAGTACATTGCTTTAGTTTTGTAACTATTCTTTTTTACTTTACAATGTTTATTGCGTGTTTAATTCATATTACGATTAACACTAAATTATTACACACTATTTATACGAAAACATAGACTACGTATGTAAGACTTATATTATATAGTTTATAACGTAAACCACAGAAAATCACATGTCCCTAATAAATTAAAACATTGCTTTTGTTAGTAATCGGAGAATGTGGTGATGGTTAAAAATTTTGGTAATGTGTTATACGTTAGTAAATGGCTATTATCGTAAAGAATAAATATGAGATTTGATATATTTAACACCGTGTAACAAAACTCGATGTACAAGCGGAAACCAGTGAATCTACGTCATATTTGGAGTCGATTTTGTAGAGTAATAGTTTTTATTTATATTTTTTTTTTTTATTTCAATATATACATAAAAGAAAACAATACATGTCCTACTGAGTTGCCTACTGCAACTCGTCAGTAGGTGCATAAATACAAATTCAACTAAAAATAAAAGTACCCAATACATACCCTATCGCACAAAAAAAAATACATATTAATAAAAATACAATTCTAAAACTCAATATAATAATTCGCGCTCTAGCAACCAAGTTCTCAGCACGCGTCTCTCTTTAAAGCTTGAAAAATTAATTATTTTTTTAATACTTGTTGGTATCATGTTACAGATTTTTGGTATACTGTACTGAAGTGTTCTCTTACCATACTTGTTTTCGAGAAAATTGATAAAGAAGTTATTAAATATAATTTATTTAGTCAAATAATACTATTCACAGCGAAAACAAAATAAAAAACCGCATTTACATTAGAATTCATGCAATTTTACTTAATCTGCGGTACTTATGAAACCTTCTATGAGAAGAGTTTTTAGAAAATTCAACCTAGATTCAAAAGTCAAATATGATGTAGAATCACCAGTTTTCAAGTTGTTTTACGAGTTTTGTTATGTATAGGTATGCAAAATACAAATAAGATAAAGTTGAAGTTAAAATGGTTGTTTTCGTATTGTAAGCAATTCCAACATGAACCATAAATTCTCTCTTTGTTAACATTTTCCGTGTACTTAGAACTAAATGGTTCTAAACTAATAAATTTAGTGCAGTTTTCTTTGAAATGTACCGGAACATCTCTGAATTAAACTTGTTGCTACCCTTTGATACATTATTCAGCGCACATGGAACGACGTAAATGCAAATTCTACCTAATTATTTACAATCTTGGAAGAGAGAATAATTGGAGATATATAGCGCTAGAAACTTGGGATGAAATTGTAATGTTACTTGGGAAAACTCTGTAATATTACATACATATATAAGATTAATACTAATGTAATTATTAACTAACTTGTCAGAATAAAAAAATAGTGTTGATAGTTGGATTAATCAAATGGGTGGTGTTTTTGTTGAAAATGCCTTCAGAAATAGAGTTGTATAATTTTCTAAATTGTTTTTTCTTCTTTTCCTCTGAATGCCAAGGATTTTTTCTCATCATGTAGATGTTCTGTAGTGTACAATGCTGTACTGAAGATGTCCTGACTCGACACGGGTTATCTAGTGAGTCGGGGCCAGATAATTGTCATGGGTCGCTACTGAGTAAGTTGCCATCTTTCTGTATAATTAATTGTGATTTAAAACGAAAATATAATATGTTAATAAATAAATAAAAATAAATGTATCGCCCAAGTTCAGAACTTTAAAATTTGACCAATCCAGTAACTCTATAACCATAAAGCCTCTATTTCTGAGCCTTATAAGACCATGGAACAGAAAACCCATGGAAGAGAACAAAGGCTCTGACCACGAACGACTATTTCTGACCAAAATTTAGCTAAATATAATTTTTTCAAAAACCCAGCTTAACAAGCGCTTTTGGAGAGTGGAGACATCCGGAAATATCAGAAAACATCCCAGTATTTTGACCGATTAATATGGTTCTTGTGTTGTATAAAATACTGATGTAAAAAATCACGTTTCAATAAACATGTCAAATTCGCCCTGATGGGAATTGAACCCGCGGCCTCACGCATGGGAACCCAACGTGCTAACCCCTGCACCACGTTTACCAATAGTATAATACATTTAATTTTATATTCCTACAGAGGTGAAGATATTTGAGCGTTTAGAGGGCTTATTACCTGTCATTGGCCGGGTTAAGTGGCCACTTTAAGTACTACAACATTCCCCATTCCACTTATTAGCGAATATCCACACCAGGTAGCATTTTTGATTTTGTATATATGTTACGAATCGAAAACCATTCACCAGCGCGTAACTAGCTCCATCTATGCATTGATATTGAAGTTAAGTATTTATTAGAAAATTACTTAATTTTTGTAATTAAGACTCTGACTGAGTTGAATATTATTACTAGTAATCCCCTGCAGATGACTCTGCAATTTATTTTACTTATATTTATACCAGGAATTTTATACAACATTTTTGGGTGTGTTCAAATACTTGTACACAAATCTGGATTTATTTCAAGACGGGAGTAGGCATATATTTAATTTTATATCCAGATTTGTGTACAAGTATTTGAACACACCCAAAAATGTTCAATAATATAATAGTAATAAAAAAGTACATAAATAACAAAAATAAACTCTAGTTAATAATTCAATAGATATCTCTTTGATGATTATATCGTCCGTCAATCGTACAGAATCGCCCAATATCCCTTATTCTCTGAATTGGTTTACGACTTGTAACGCACGGAGCAAATGGCTAACCGATATTATTAGGCGACAGCTGTTGCGGCAGTATGGAGGAAATAGAGAATAATACACATCCACATCAGAACCGACATTACAGTTCGCTGTTCATACGTGACTTCTGATGGTATTATGTACCTTGCCCATATAATGGTCTGTCATTTGATTCTGAGGGATGTGGACTGTTTTTATGATTATGTACCTAGTCCATTTCTAGTCTAGAGTCTATTTTTAATTAGGTAGTTGATGGCTCTACTAGGTACAACTACTTTTCTCTGGAAAGGAATATAATAACACAATTCCCCATTCTGCCTATCATCTGTTTAACTGTCTGTCAATTTTTTATGGGTCACACGAGAAATACCTTTTATAATTTTGTGATTTTTATTATTTAATTTTAAAAAATTATTTTATTTTTATTTTTATAATATAAAACATACATGTATTATATTCCCAGGAGTTATAAAAACTCATTTTGGGTCGGTATTTATATACATTTTTTAATTACATATTGCACAATCAAACACGAATAAGAAAGACGATACAAAATTAACACATTCAATCTTAATCCTGTACATCATAACTATCATTGAAAAACATATTTAAATACAAATCTTTAAGGGCTCTACTATGTATTGATTTATTTATTTTTACTTCACGGGGTAGTTTATTTATTATATTGGGATCGAGAACTGTTCATTAGGGATTTTTCACCGAATTTTGTGGATCGAAATTTTGGAATATGGAGGTTTTGATGAAAAGATTACTTTAAAAAAAGTATGATCTCACATCTCAAATCTATGTGGTGTGAATCTAGCGTCATAGCCAATTACATGGGGTGCCAAATAATTTAACAGAAAACAAACTTTCGTTAGTAATATACCTACTACCAATATTTTCTATCAAGTTATCTATTAACTTAGAATATTGATAGAATACCCTAGTAAAAGCCAGCTATTTGAAATACAAGCCAATTATAATTCATGATTTTCAAAAATACGTATTATTTAAGGCTCCTTACCGAATAATTCTCGTCCTGGGAACTCTTGTCAGTCCCGTTCTTATTTGTTCTAAGTCTCATGGGACCTGAAGGATTGTCTATCACCTCCTGGGGAAAAAGAACAATAGATTTACAAATACCTGTGAAAAAAATCATAACTGCCATGTCATCATTTGAGTAGAAGAAATATAAGTTTAGATTTTCTATGTAGAAAAAAGGATATTTTATGTTTTAGGGTAGGTATACATGGAATAAAAAATCTCATAGAACAACCAGAAAAAATTGGTGAATCTACATAATATTTTGAGACGAATGTGTAGTACGAATTTTGAATCCGAGCTTGAAAAACATTTTTTTTTCTTCTCGTAAAAGCTTTCTTAAGTACGGTAGATTAAGTAAAATTCCACA
The DNA here is from genome assembly GCA_022494985.1 of Micrasema minimum. NCBI lineage: Eukaryota > Metazoa > Arthropoda > Insecta > Trichoptera > Brachycentridae > Micrasema > Micrasema minimum. The sequence goes on from JAGVSP010000732.1 coordinate 80,808, forward strand.
AATTCTTATTAAAATCCCGTTTGCTTGACCTTTTAACAAGGCTTCATGTTCTCGGGATAGGCCTTTGCTGAGATTTTTTTTATTGGATAAAAAATTAAAAATAAAAATCACAGCTTTTTGAGTTAGTACAGTTAAGTAGTTATTCACGGTGCGAACTGATTCTCATAGATCTTGATACGCTGAATACGATTAAAATACTAATAATATTTTTTTCACAAAATGTCGATTACGGTGTTTATGATTAGGACAGCAGTAATACACGTAGCTGTTCGTGGGGCAAAAGAACGTACCTAAGTACGTTTAAATTCATTTCTGGCTCCTTCAATTTTTAATTAATGGGTTTAGACGGTTGTATAATCATGCAGAGATTTAATCAGATACACTACATCAGAATATAATCATTGCCGCTTCATCTGGCGCAAAACACTTATAACTTCGACACGACTTTCAAAAGGTATAAAATTAAATACAGAAAGAGAATAAGGAACTTAATGTCTGGCTATAAATAATACATCGTTGCTGACAGACGGTTTTTATCTCATTTTTAATTACAGCTCACAAACGCCCAGAAAAAACATGGCCATAGATAAACGGAACATCTGAGCACATAGTTTTTGGCGTACATAAGTCAGTACATCAACGTTTCTTTGTAATACAAAGATGCGAAAAAATATAGCAGGACTCTATTGTTGTGGAAACGATATTTGAAAGAAAAAGACTATTTAGATAACGATGTTTTCAAGCCTGTATTTTCCATCTGCTGTTACATATTTTTTTAAGACGAATAAAAAAATTTTAGTCAAGGTTAATTCAAATGAACGTGCCAATGCGTAATAATTATTAATCTAACAACGTAATATTAGAAAGCTCAGAATGCTCGCTTGTTGAGTTTTGAGAATAAGTGTCTGAGAAAGATTCTAGGCATTAGGTGGTTTGACTTCATAACCGACGCTGAAGTTAGGGAACGGACGCAGCAACCTCCAACAACTGGAGTCGTGAAGATGCGGCGATGGACCTGGCTTGGGCATGTACTCCGGATGCCTCGGGAGAGCCTGAACCCGAGCTGCCTCTTCTTTACGCCTGCAGGATCCCGCAGTCCTGGCAGACCGTCGATGACCATTCCACGGAGGTATTCGGCGGAGCTGATGTAGACAGGGTCTCCTGAAGGGATCTAGTGATGTCCACATGCTCCACATAGGAGCGAACGTGGCGAAAGAAGAGGAAGAAGAAGAATGTTAGAAAATAAATTTATTTATTTTGTTTTGTCAGAGAGCATACAGCTTTTACAAAAGAAATAAGCACATACTTAATACAACAAATATTAAATTCATAAATTACACAATTGTAACAAAACTCGATGTACAAGCGGGAAACCAGTGAATTTACATATTCTCTTCTAAACATCTCGTCTCTGTTGAGATGTCAATTGTAATTTAATCATGATTCTGAAGATGAGGATTCTTAGTTATCAGGTACAGATTGTATTGAATTATATACATAAAACACTTTGATTTTTGTCCACTGAGTTTATGTATTTTTTAACACGACATGTTTCGGACACGTCCATCTACAGTTTTAAAATACACCTGTAGATGGACAGTACTGCGTGTCCGAAACATGTGGTGTTAAAAAATACATAAACTCAGTGGACAAAAATCAAAGTGTGTTTTATTTATATCATTTAATATGTTATTCCACAATGTTAACGCCGATTCAATAAATAATACAGATTTCATTACCCATTTTATTCATTTTATCTGTACCTGCAATACTTTTTAAGTTAAAATTGTTGGTACTTACTTACGACGTTGAATGTTGAGTATTTAAAGACTAGGAAAACTTTTTATGCTATTTTCTCTGGCAGTAGTTCAATGTTCCCACGGTTGGATTAATACAATAAAACGACCCTTTTTTATATAACAGAACCAATCGAGATCACGTTCTGTACGAAACAACTATTGGTTCTTTATTTTGTACCTACTTCCCAGAATTTCTCAATAAGTTTAGCTTTAAGTGTTGCAACGCTGAAAATATAAATCAAGTATTTAAATCGTGCCGAACGATTGTAAAGGGATGACAAACAAACGATGAGACAAATCAAGGGCTGATTTACGTGTATTATTCGAAACGTCACTTCACTCTCACAGTTGCGCACTTCTGGTGGGAGAGCATTCCAAGCCACGGGGCCCGCAACCGCAAAAGCGCGCTCTCCAAATTTTGTGTGCTGATTACGACGAAAAGGACGATGAGAAGGACGAAAGTAGACTGAATGCTGTTATAATTTGATCTCTTAGGTGAAAGTGTGGTAAGATTATGAGAGCAAAGTACATGGCTGAGATATGCACTAGCGACAAAATTAAGAAACGGCTTTTACGATGGCTTGCTCATGTGGAGCGAATGGGTGATTAAATAACGGCTAAAATAAGTAATATTGCAAGTGTACCTGGATGTAGATGCCGAGAAAGGCCGAGAAAGACGTGGCATGATCAAGTACTTGAGAGTGGACATGTGAAAAGTCGGAATACTCGGCGTGTGAGCATGAGAATATGTATGAATGTAGAGGAAGTGTAGTAAGTATGTCAGGACAAAGTGGTATAGCGTTCTATCCTCTCTGCCTACCCACCCCTACGGGGAAATGTTGTGACGTCAATTTAACACTAGAACAATGATTTTTTCGCGCGTTTTAGATATCGACCAGAAGTGTATTTGTATCGTCTTATTTTTTTAGTAATTCACTCTCTTTTGACAAATAAAAATAAAAATGCACGTTTTTTCCTCTAAATGACAAAAAGGATTGAAATTTTGAGAACCTTTGCTTTTGTAACTACATCTCAATTCACAAATTTAGACAACTATTCATAAACGGCGTGACGTCACGGTACCAACTTGAAATATATTAATTCAAAATCAAGCTGTTTATTTATAAACGCCGTTTTAACACTACGTCACTGTGGAGATTGTTGATTTTTCATTACTTAATTTTTTATTTTATTTGGGAAATCAACAGTTCTACATAGATGATTATGGTAAACAAAAGATACATTATATAAACTCAGAACCAATTACAGATTTCCACAGATTGTACAGAGTTAGTAAGGAATATAATACAATTTTTAACGTTTTAGTTTAAATCTAAAATCTTAATTAAAAGTCAAAATCAATTTCAAACAATGAAGATAAAAAAGGCCTAGATCACAGAAAAAAATTCAGGTAGTATTCGTCGGATGTACTGGTGCTTAAGACTGGACTTGACAAAATATTAAGTTTTACTACAGTGCCCTATGCACCATTGGGTGCGGATAATGGAAAGTAGTAGTAGTAGTATGACTGAAAAATTATTACGTAAAAAAAATCTTTTGATTTAAACGTGGCGTATCTAACGCCTATTTCACACAATATGCAAAAAGTTAAACTGTCGGACGTAGAATGAGTAAAAAAATTCCGACAATTATTTTAATCGTTCGTTTGATTTTTTACAATCATGTTCACTACCATAGTGTCGGACATCTTCATAAGACCGGTACTTCAAATAAAATGTCGGATTTATATTTATATCGAAAGGAAACGAATACCCTCAATCACAAACTGACACGAGCTTGTGAATAGATATTTTTTTCTTAGAATTCAACGTACTAGAAGTAATTATTTGGAATATGATGAGTTATCCTATTCACTAGCTTACACGTCAAAACCATATGGAGAGCGTTTGAAAGAATTTAGAATAGGGTAATATACCTACATCCTACATTTATTATGGTCTTGTATACGCTTCAATAGGTACGCTAAAACGTTAGCAAAAGTTTTTTAATTTATTGTATTTTTCGCTATCTTTGGAAGCCAATGGTGATATTAAGGGTTGGAATCTTAAAAAGTCATGGGTTATGAAATATCAATGTTCACACTAGACTAGACTTGAAATTAAATTGTACTATGGTTTAGGTACTTAATGGGAAATAGTGTTATTGAAATGCAATCTCTCAGGCGAATGTGTGGTAAAACTATGTATGATAGGTGCGCACTAATGTTGAAAATTAGAGCAGAATGCAAGGCTGAGATAAGCATTATCGACAAAATTAAGAAAGGTCTTTTACGATGGTTCGGCCATGTACAGCGAATGGATGATGAAAGAACGCCTAAAAAAATATATGATGCGACGGTGCCTGGATGTAGAAATCAAAAAAGGCCGAGAAAGACATGGCATGATCAAGTAAAACAAGTGCTTGAATGTGGGCATGTAAGAAGACGGAATAATCGACGTGCGTGCATGAGAAGATGTATGAATGTGGAGAAAGCAAGAGAAGTATGCCAGGACAGAGTGGTGTGGCGTTCTATCCTCTCTGCCTTACTCTTCGGAGAAATGGCGTGATGGTTAGTTAGTTAGTTAGAAAAGCTCTAATGATAACCTTAGTGGCGACGAAATCCTAGCCCAGTAACTCTCTAGGCATAGTTAACTGTTTTTGTGTTAAGCTTTTATTTTATAACTTTTAAATGTTCTGAAGTATTATATGTATAGATAAAAATATCCTGACCTACCACAGAAAACTTCCAGCTAGTCAAGGTTAGAAAAATAATTGAATCGTCTTCAACTATAGTGTACTAACTCACTTTTGGTATTTTCAGAGATAGAGTTTGAAAAAGGGGCACCAAATTCTTATCTAAGTGAACTAGAAGGAATTGTGATGCTTAACCAATCAAAGATAGTTATTTGTGAATGATCAGGAAAGGCAGTCCTATCTAGATATCCTAGATTATTATTTAGAGCCTTTAATTCATCTCCTAATTCAGAAAAGTAAAAAGTGAGTTAGTACACTATGGTGATGATCTAATTTTGTGTCAGATTAAACATATGAATATTATTGAATCGTAAACGTCCACATAAAGTTTAAATAATAAATAATTAACTACGAAATAAAAATATCGAAGAGAATTCCAAAGGTCCCTAAAAAGACATTAAAACAAAAAAAGGGTAATATGTAATTTTTATATTATTCATAAATAAATTAACGACTAACTAACTAGAAGATTTAAGATAACACGTATTTGATAAATGATCTTTAAAACTGGTTTCCTAGAACCAACTTGGGTCTCACACTGATTTACACAACACAAATAAATAAATAAAATAATAAAAAACAAACACATGCATCAATTGTAATCCTGCCATTGAGAAGAATTAGTGTCAGAATTTTCATTTGTAACACGGAATAAACGAACCGTGATGTTTATATTACAAAATTATTTTCCAACTCATTTAAATCAAAATGTAAGTTGTTTTCGAAGCTTCTGAATGATCCTGAACTGGATTAGATAAATTGCGCAAACAGCAAGGGAAGGATACAAAAAGTTAAATCAAAACAAGGGCGTAAAATGTATTTACACAATTCTGATTCGTTTTTTGTTGTAGCGTGGTTAAGATTTGTTGCACCTTGATTAAATTCTCAGCTTCTGTGTGCTTGAGGATTTGAGGAGATCATTCATTTAGACAGCAGGATGTTGACTCGAAAAGGTTATGTTTTAAGTTGGGCGTTTTTATTTATCTCTCGACTGGTTTGATTTTTTTTGTGAGGTGGCGGCCAAGTTTTTTATCCGGTGGCGTTTTAATCCGGAAAGTATGTTTAAGATTGTAAGCTCAAGATTGATGTCTCACTCATATTTAAACCTGATTTCCTTTCGACAATTTAGAACTGATCTTGGAGATGCGCTTCGGATATGTTCAGATATGTTAGTAGTATCTCAGCGTGGTATCTATAGTGTAGAAGCGGTAGATAAAACTAATTTCCTTCATATTCTTCATATTTCATTAATCATATTCAGACTTGAATAAACTAAGTTTAGCAGATGAGTTTAAATTTCAACTGTACATGATTTATTATGCTGAAATTTTAAATTATGTGAACGAGTGGTGGCCCAGTGGTAGCGTCGCCGTCTCTGAGTCTAGAGATCCCCGGTTCGAATCCCCACTCCGCCACGACTTGATTCCTATTTTCAAGCACAAACCGCCTAGGCTGAAAATGGTATTTACAAATTGAAATATGTACAAATATCATAAGATTGCATAGACTTCTTTAAAAAAATGTAAAACAAAGCACGATCATTAATATTTTTCTGAACTAACTTACGTAATAAAATGAATTGAATTTTTTTAAAAAACCAACATTCGTTCAAGGATTTAAACAAGACATTTATTTATTTATTTATTCATTCTAATTTGAAAGTATCAAATAATTCACTACGCTTTGTGCGTAACCTTTTATTTGTGTTGTGGTAAAAATTAAATGAATATAGAAATACGTCAGAAGTATGCAGTTGGAAAAAGAAGGACGAAAGTAGACTAAATGCAGTTGAAATGCGATCTCTCAGGCAAATGTGTGGTAAAACTATGTATGATAGCACTTATGTCGAAATTAGAGCAGAATGCAAGGCTGAGATAAGCATTATCGACAAAGTTAAGAAAGGTCTCTTTCGATGGTTCGGTCATGTAGAGCGAATGGATGATGAAAGAATATGATGCGGCTGTACCCGGATGTAGAAGTCGAGGAAGGCCGAGAAGACATGGCATGATCAAGTTACACAAGTGCTTCAAAGTGGGCATGTAAGAAGTCGGAATAATCGACCTGCGGGCATGGGAAGATGTATAAATGTAGAGAAAGCAAGAGAAGAATTCCAGGACAGCGTGGTGTGGCGTTCTATCCTCTCGCGTGATGATAAGTTAGTTAGTTTAGTTACATATACATATGAAGATTCATTATTATTAAAACAAGAGTTAGATAAAGTAGGCAGTGACTGAAATGGAAAAAATAGCAAATTTTCAATTGTACAAAAATCTGCTCCTAAATCGGGTTCAGTTTTGTAACTATTCTTTATTACCTTACACGTGTATTGTTTATCACGTGTTTAATTCATATATTACGATTAACACTAAATTATTACACGATATTAACATGAAAACATAGACTACTTATGTACGACTTATATTATGTGGTTTATGTTTCCATTACCATTAACGTAAACCACAGAAAATCAGATTTCCATAATTAGTTAGAGCATTATGGGTTTTGTTGGAAATCGGAGAACGTGGTGATGGTTATATATTTTGGTAATGTGTTATACGATAGTAATAGGCTTTTATCATAAAGAAGGTATAGTTCGCGTCATGTAAAAATACGCTGGCGGTCAAGTTGCGCACTAGCCAATTAAGCGATTATCGGCCTTATTTGCGACGCGGGGTGGGCGGGTCACTTGCGCAGACCAACCCCCTCCACTTACCTCAAGCGTCTTTTTACTTGGCGCGACCTATATATGAGATTTGGTACATTATTAGTTAAAAGTTTTTTTTATAGTTATTTAAAAAGTTGTGAAAAAAATATTTTCATTAATAATTTTAATTTACAAATTTCGCGCTTTAAACGCGATTCTATTACGTTGGTCGTAGAATGACGCGTTCTCGAATTTCCATTGTGAAAGAAAAAGACAGACAGACTCGAAGTAAAGCGCTTTCTCTCTCTTTTCGTACGGCGTGACGTCAGACACGATCAGATTGATGTTCGTTTTACCTTTTCAGGTGGAATTAAAAATAATGTCAAAGTTTGACATTTCATCATCATCTTACTTATTTACTAAACAATATGAATTTTTTTTAACTACAACATTTTGAACGTATACAAATACTTGTAGACAAATTACTGGATTATACCCATGCTGGACTGATATAAGATATTATTGATATCTCAACAGATACAGAGAAACTCTGGAAACGAATGTGGGTTGTCTAACAGTTAGATTGCCAAAAAATGCTTAACCATCTTTAGAAAGAAACAATATTAAAATCTGTCGAAAAACCAACTCAAATTTGGATACTTCTGTACAAACTCAACATATATAGAAGTTTCAAAAATTTGTCATATATGGTTGTCAGATGATAGGCGGAATGGGGGAATGTTGTAGTACATCAAGTGGCCACTTAACCCAGCCAATGACAGGTCATAAGCCCTGTAAACGCCTAGATGACCCACATTCCTTTCCAGAGTGTCTCTGTCTCTGTTGAGATATCAATAATATCAAATATGAAAAATAATCGCACCAATCGTATTGTGGCTTTTCATTTTAATTTGTTAGACAATAAAAAAATTCTTGACAAAGGCCTATTGTAGGAACTCGAAAGTAGCTAATGTTAATTATTTACAATTAATTTACACACATGGCGAAGTTGGAGTAACATTATTTATGCGTTAAGCTTAAAAGCTTTAAGCTCTTGTAGCATAATGCATAATACACTCGTAGCTTAGTTTAGTAGGTGAATAAATTACAATTGCGATTTTTCTTACTTAAATGGTATTTAGATTTGTCAGGATAACAAAAAAACCTTTATACATAGTGTTATTATGTTATTATGTCCTATAGTGTTAGAGCCTTAGAGTAATGACGCGCAGGCTATAGAGGGGCCCTAACGGTCAAAAACCATTCTATGATTGTCAAACACGAAGTTGGCTATAGTTTGCAGCAAAACAAATGCCAATGTTTTACAAATGCCTAATGCGGCCTTGGCATATCGACAGTAATCAACTGTCACTATCAACAGGAAACATACTTTAATTTACAAATTGATCACTTAAATTAAGAAAAACTGGTAAATAATGTAAATATGTTGATAAAAGGAAAGTTTTTATACAAATAATACCCATGTTAGGACAATATATGCCAAAATCAATGTAAATCAAAATAATTGTTTATCGAAATCAATTACCTGTGAAATGTGACTCCTTTAACACCTTTGACACTCTTACTGCTACAACCAAGCATACTACAATTCACCATTGCCGTTTTTGATGATTAAAATCAGGAAGTATCCACGTGATTTACTAGCAAAGCGACGAAAGTGACCGTTACGCGTCTGATGTCAAACAAATAATAATGGCCGCCAGCAGAGTGAAGTTGTCGCTAACCAAAAATTTGCAACGCCGCCGCTCTATGGGAAACGGCGAAAGGGCCTCTCTATAGCCTGCGCGTCATTACTTTAAGGTAAGAGCACTCAATTACGTTTGAAACAGTTGCGATAAATACGTGTGTTATTTATCAAAATAAACACAGATACCTACATATTATATTTATACGAGTACCTATAAGTATGGAATGTAATCACCACATTTACCAATGCTGATCAAATTAAATGCAGTCAAAATTTTTCAAAAAATTGTTTATTTCACACTTAAGATGTGAATACAAGTTTAGATTTATTAGATTAGATTCACGGATTACCTTTTCGATCACGTGATCAAAGTTTACTGCTGATACCTGCTCATAGTTCATTCTTTTACTCCAATTTTTTTTATAGTGCATGCGGCTCGACTATGGAATTAACTCCCAAATTAATGCTATAAAAAGAAGCCGAAACAGTCACTTCTTTTAAAACAGGGCTGAAATAGCATTTCCTATCTCTTCCTTAAATTTTATTCCTGTTTTTACCTCCCTTCTATCCTAGGCAGACATTGTGTGTGATAATATGTATGTGTAAAGAATTTTTTCTATTATTGCGTTTACGTTAAATGCCTGCACTACTTTATTTTATTGGTTGGTTGAAAGGAATTGTCGATATAAATTGTTACAAAAATTTAATTAAATAAATATTATCATAATGTTTGAATTTGAAAAACAAGGGAGTGTTCTTTTTTATTATCTGCTTACAATAATAATTAATTATGATACCATGATATCATGGTGGCTAATTATCTCACTAGGGAGGTGCAATAACCTGTTAAGAGAGGCTTTATTAAAGTACATATGAATATAAACTTTCTTTCCTAATTTGTTTAATGAACATGTCACCTCCATCACGATCAGTCTGGTTATTAAAAATGTTACAAGCTGTGAACAGCAGGTAACATGTAACATCACGTCTGTAGACTGTAACATCTCATCGCTATTACGGCGGAGGCTGGACAAAATGGCGGAACCCTTAAAACAAAAAAACACCGAAAATGTAGTAAAAAATACCGGGCGACTCCGGACATAAAAGGCGAAAGCGGGCCACGAAGTTTGACGGTAAAACAGGGATCCCGGAACTTTTGGGAGAACCTTGGGAGAAGAATAAAAATACACGAGGGAATGTGAAATATTGCTGCGGTCATAAAACGAGGAGTGTTATCATAATATTGATATTGTTCATGATTATTTGAACATTATTGTTTTAAGTATCAAAATGACTTCATTATTGCTTGCCTGCAAGTGAATTTTAAGAGCATACTTCACCACGTGACTCGCGGCCGCTTTCCCATACAAACGTATTCCTCGATTTTCTCCCTGGAATTTAACATTAAAGCAATTATTTTTTCACTCATTTTAGATATCGACCAGATGCGTGTTTGTATCGTCTTATTTTTTTACATGCAAACATTTATAAAATTCAGGGTTAAGTAGTTTTTTGGGCTAATGGCGGCTGATCGTTTACATTGAGGCAGTTTGTGTAATGCATGTAATACATATCTTTGATGTTCGAAGCACAAACTTTGTAAATCATTTTATTAACTTGAGTAAATAAAATTGAAAACTTTGTTTTTTTATTCACTTTTTTATTATTTTCTACACTTAGGCTGGGTTGTTTGATCGTTAGAAAAAGTTAAAAATCTGAAGTAATAGTTAGAATTTGGAAAATTTGTTCTTTTTTCGATACAAAAAAGTCTCTTATTTTAAAATTTATACTTTTACTTTCGATTTTTTACTATTACTAATGATCAAACAACCCAGCCTTAGCCAACTTGTTTCGACCTACTGGTCATCAAAAAGAAACTATAAAATACAGATGTATGGAAAACTGCCAGCTCAAATCCAAAAAATTCGCTTCGTAGGAAATACAAAAACGATTTGTACAGTTATAACCACTTAATATTTTGATGAACCCAAAGCACGGATAAAACCACTTGAGTGAATTATTTTCCAAGAAACTTCAATAGACCACTGCAGGTAAAACTCTGTAAGTACCTATTGTTACAAAATAGTTTTTGAGTATTGTGTAATATTTCTAAACGCTTTTTAATACGCCTTAAACGTTTCGTTATGACAGGTCCTTAAGGGTGGTTTAACAAAAGGACATAAGGGGTGAATGGGCAGGTATAGGATAGGATCTTGAACAAGTACTGTACCAATATATGTTTGATTGTATTCAGGGAAAAGACGGTACTCCATGTATGATTAATTTTAGAAGAAAATCGAATTCAGTACACTTCTGTTTATATTTGTCACTCAAAACAATTAGGTGGTAACCTAATGTTGTGTTTGTGCTTTATAGGTATAAATTTAATTAATTATACTTATGTTTGATTCGAAAATAATATATTATTCGAAATATGGTATTTAACGTTGATTGGTTTGCGATTAAAGAGTGAGACCTCATCAATACTATACATGTATTATCAATATACAATTATAATATTGTACATCACAATATTATGTCTATTACACAAGACATGGTGTATCAACGCCTTGTAAAACATTGAGTCCAGATAATGGAAATGGAACGGAAGTTCATTTATTTTCAGTATTTCAGTATTTTTCCTTCCATTGAGAAAATTTTCAAACAATTATAACAAGTATTTAGATTTTTTTGAGATGGTTGATCTCAACCAATTTGGTTTTTAGAAGGGAAAGAGCAGTGAAATTATTTTTCCAAGATTCTCAAATCACATAAATAATGAGCTTAGTGATAGAAAACAGTTTTATTTATTGACTTTTCGAAAGCATTCGACACTACTGATCCTGCTAAATTATTAAAATACTTTTATTGAATACTTCATCACGAGAAAGGTACAAATGTCTAGACAATTTCTTTGTATTCACCATTGTAATTACATATTGATTCTTATTTTTTTCTTGATTAAAATGTTTGCATTTTTAATAATCGTTTCATACTCAGATGAGTTATGGAAAAATGAATAATTTTTTTGCCAATTTTCACTATTAAAACGATAAATTAGGGTAACGCGCTTTTTCCTAAAAGTAGTATAATTTTACGGTATTCAGCACACCTTTAGGTTATGATGTTTGAATGGTGTAGGCAATAGGGAGGGGAATTGTATGGTGTAAGCGAAAAGCGGATTTCTAATAGTAAAATGAAATGGAGTTATGAACTGATGGCGGATTATTCTGTGATGTGGAACATCAAACAAGACCACAGAATACAAAACACACAGTCACACCCGCTCTCTACTGTCATAGGAGTGTGGGAGGAAATTGGGATACGAGTATGGAGGATGGCTACTGGCATATGGTTACTGTGTCATTAAACATCTAAAACAGGACACCCATTAAATGGCGGTCAAATTTTAAAAAGAAGTATTTTAAAAATATTTTTAAAGTGACGCTCTAACAATAAATTGCATCCACAGTAAAACATTAACTATTGATATTTTTTACAGTATTTCATTTGATACGTAAACGTCTCATTTTATGATGAAAGTAGACTCAATGCTGTTGAAATGCGATCTCTCAGGCGAATGTGTGTTGTGATAGGTGTACAAATGTTGAAATAAGAGCAGAGTGCAAGGTTGAGATGAGCATTATCGACAAAATTAAGAAAGGGCTCTTACGATGGTTTGGTCATGTGGAGCAAATGAGTTATGAAAGAACGAATAAAAAAAGTTATAATGCCTGGTGTGCCTGGATGTAGAAGCCGAGGAAGGCCGAGAAAGACATGGCATGATCAAGTACGACAAATGCTTGAAAGTGGAAATGTGAAAAGTCGGAATAATCGGCGTGGATAAAGCGAAGGAAGTGTATCAGGACAGAGTGGTATGGCGTTCTATTCTTTCTGCCTACCCCTACGGGGGAGTGGGGTGATGGTTAGTTAGTTAGTTAGAAATCCTTTATACATGTTTATACATGTTTGGTGGGATAAAAAACCATGACCACATATCGGCAGGCACATAATATAAACATTGTACATACCTGATAAAAAACTTGTTTAATGTAAAAAAAATACGGGGTTAGTTTGAGAGTCACTGGTCTCGCCAGGTATTAGTGTCCTCATTACAGAGTTGGTCCATATGCCGCGGTGAAAAAACCTTCGGCCGAGGTCCTGCGGTGGTGAGGAGGGGGCGGGTGGGAGGGGAGGGGAGGGGGTGCGCGATACAGTTGTCAAGTCTAATTAAAGAAAATGGCCCCCAAATAGAGACGGCCAGGGGCGGCTCGCGAGGGGAGGTGAGTTAAATCATAGTTTTGTGAGACAAGCGGCGCGCGGCGATGTGAAAAGTTAGAAGTTAGAAGCAATTTTGGCGGTTCGTATTTGGATAGCGGATTGGAATTTTTTTTAATGTGGTAGTAGAATATTTAATTTTTTGATTTAGGATTTTTTGATTTGATTTTATTTTGATCTCCTCTATGGCTGCGAATCGTGGCACCTAACCAGGGCCCAAGATAGCAGACTTCTGAGTTTTGAGAATAGGTGTCTTAGAAAAATTTTAGGTGTGCGGTGGTTTGACTTTGTAAGGAACACAGAGGTGAGGCAACGGACACAGGAACCCTTAGTATCTACTGTCATCCGGCGAAGGCGTTTCGGCTGGCTAGGCCATATACTTTGTATTCCTCCCGAGAGCCTTAACCATGCTTGCCTATTTTACAAGGCATCAGGTTCTCGGCGTCCTGGTCGTCCACTGTTGACAATTCGTCGGCAGTTTGCGTCGGAGCTGCGGGACTTGAATTGGGTGGATGCACGGGAGCTGGCGGCCGATCGCTTGGCCTGGAGGCAGTTTGTGGATTCCATATGCTCCACATAGGGAGCGGATATGGTATGATGATGATTTACCAATGTTTAAATGTGACTACATGTTGATACTACTACTAGGTTCCGCTTTACAGATATTTTTTATTCTTTTAAGGTAGGTAGGTACATATTATATATATGATACATTTTTCCAAACTTTTACTGAATTTATTACGGGTAGCCATTGGAAGCTTACTTTACTTTAAAAAGAAAAGAGTTATGAAAAATATTGTAACATCACATTTATTTAATACCTATGATGAATATTATACTTTTACGGAAGATTGCTTTGCTTTTTTTGAAATCTCATTCAACTAAATTTGGCGTAAAATCTTTAGAAAGCATTGCCCGCACTCAATTCAATAAACTACCAAACGAAATTCAAAGTCAAAAGACGGCGAAATCCCAAAACAAAGCACTAAAAGACTACTTTTTAAAAATATTTTTATTAATAATGATAATGGCTAATTTTTCTATATTGTTCCTTTTGTTCCTTTTGTGATTATTGTATTTTTAGATTTAGCATTGGTAACTCGGTAATCTGAAGTATTGTTATATTTAGTCTTTCTTTTTCTAATATCTGTCCCAGAATGAGTTTTGTAACTGAATTGGGAGTGCAAGTATTTTGTACAAATTAAATTAATAAATAAAAGGAATTCGGTTTCTTAACCAGAAATAACCCAACGCTTTTTTTACACTAAGCGACCAAAAAAAAGCATTTTTCATAAAAATAGAGGATTCCTTTTCATATTTGGTAAAAAACTGTCGGAATCGAAAAAACTGAATAAACAAATGGCTTTGTTTTTATGTAGTTAGGAGAAAATATCAAATATCTGGTCTAAAAGCTTTCGGCACCCTTGGGGACTGGGTCCATTTTTCTAAACGAGGTTTGTTTATTTTCACTTTTAAACTTATTTTTGATTAGTGTTGACAAAAGTACTAATGGAAGATATCAAGTAACTCAGGTAACAAATAATCAAATAACCAATGTTTAAATATAATGTTTATTTGTGGTTTATTTGGGTATTATACCAGCAGTGCTATTGGTAAAACTATGTATGATAGGTGCACTAATGTTAAAATTAGAGCAAAATGCAAGACTGAGATAAGCATTGTCGACAAAATTAAGAAAGGTTTTTACGATGGTTCGGTCATGTAGAGCGAATGGATGATGAAAGAACGGCTAAAAAAATATATGTCGCGACTGTACTTGGATGTAGAAATCGAGGAAGGCCGAGAAAGACATGGCATGATCAAGTAAAACAAGTGCTTAAAAGGGGGCATGTAAGAAGTCGGAATAATCGACGTGCGTGCATGAGATAAGATATATGAATGTGGAGGAAGCAAGAGAAGTACGCCAGGACAGAGTGGTGTGGCGTTCTATCCTCTCTGCCTACCGCTTCGGGGAAATGGCGTGATGGTTAGTAAGTTAGTTAGCTACTGGTTACCAAAAACGGTTTTGAAATAAACGTAATTAATCAATATTTATTGTTTTTTGTCTTGGTTTCCGTGGTGTAGCGGTTATCACATCGGCCTAACACGCGGAAGGCCCCCGGTTCGATCCCGGGTGGAAACATAGTTTTTTGCAATGATTTTTTCACTCTCTCTCTCCCTCTCTCTTTTTCTCTGGTACCCGATAACAAATGAACTTACAAACATAAAATTCTAACTGCAAAGTAAGAACAGGTCTATAAAACTCTATTGAGAGTGTTAAACGCAATGATAAAGGCATTTAAATATTTATAGTTAGTGTAGGATACGATTATTTGATAAAAATTTAATTAACAGATGGATAGTACAGAAAGTTTTATATTTTTATTATTTGCAATTACAGAAAAAACCAGAGATCCTATAAATAGTAGGCAAAACTATGTACTACTACTACTTCCCCTAATCCACACCTAATAGTGCATAAGGCACTGCATTGAGACTCCAAGTGTTTTGTAACTTCACCATTTTTTTTTATATAAAAGAAGTTTATGTTAAAAAACACATACCCATAAATAAAATTTTCATTTTGTCTCCGTCCGGAACTGAACCAGCAAACTCATGCATTGCAACCACTACACAACGAAGTGGATAAAAATATGGTGGTAATCTTATTTGATAAACCAGGCCGAAGGTCTCAGATGGATTGAGACATCTATCTATAAGCGAATAATGCTCCGCGGGTGATCGGGACCTTCGGAACTAAAGGTCTGGTCTGGTCTGGTTTGACCATACTAGTACCTACCTATACCACCAACCTATACTACTAAAGTTGTGACTTTGACCATTCCTATACACCGTGTAACAAAACTCGATGTACAAGCGGGAAACCAGTGAATCTACATCATATTTGGAGTCGATTTTGTAGAAATTTTTAATTTTATTTGACCCATAGTTTTCGAGAAAATTGAGTACGAAGTTGACTTTTTGGACAAATTTTTTAAATTGTTATCAAACATAATTTATTTAGGCAAATTAAATAGTATCCATAAATAAAACAAAATAAAAAAACCCGTAATTTAATAAGAATCTTTGCAATTTTACTTAATTTTTATGCTATGGCTAACTAAGTATTGCACTAACTGCTTAGTTATGCTGGAATAAACACGTTTATTATTATTATTATTATTATTATTATTAATCTGAGGTAGGTACTAATACAAACTTTTATGAGAATTTTTTTTTTCAAGCTCACATTAAAAAATCATATTACACATTCGACTCCAAATATTATGTAGATTCACCAGTTTTCGGGTTGTACTACGAGTTTTGTTAAGCCTTACAGTAAGTTAATATTTTCCCCTACTCAGTTTCAATTTTTTGGATACTTAAATACTCAAATAAAAACTATAATACTTAATAGTCTTTAAAACGGATAAAAGAAGGGGTGGGGCATTCATTTGAGTTAATAATTCTAAGCTTAAGAGCCAAGAAGACTCAAAATAAAATTATCATAAAAAATAATTCAGCAAACGGCGAAAAAACACTAAAAAGAGCGATTTTTAAAAAAGAGAGAAATATGATTTTATTGAAATAAATTTTATATTAGAGTAATGTCTAATCATGTTATTTTAACACACTGCTCTGCGAATTTTACAAAAAAAAAACACTTTACAGAATGTAATTTTCATTTATATAACTCAATTCTCGTGAATAAAAAACAGCTCACCGAAAGCGTAGAATAAAAACATTTATTAATCGAAAATTCTTTTTGGAGGTAGAACCTTTCAATTTAGAGGTCTCCCAAACCGCTTCGTTAGATTTTACTTAATATTTAACCCTTTGAAGGCGGACCGCGATACGCGTTAATGTCTCGTCCGAGACCGCCGCGAATTCGTTCTGGCCGGAACAAAAAAAACTGTCCCAAATAAACCCGACTCCCGAAACAAAAGTGCTAATGAATTGCTAATGTCTTAATTTGCACACAAAGGGCCCTCGGGCTCAGGGTCCCACTGAACTGTCAAAATTATCGGGAACGCAACCGAAAAGGCAAATCCTGTCGAAAGGATGTCAAATAAAGACATTATCGAACGTTCTGAGCACTGATTGATCCGAAAAAACACTTCGTCATTTGCAGATTAGAAGTCAGTTTTTGATATTTGATGAATTTCGGAACATTCCTTATCTTAAATAAATCAAAAGTTCGGTGGATTTGATGTTGGAAACATAGTGTTTTGATGATCGATGAATTTTAAAACAAAAAATCTTCTATCAACATTCAGCAAGTTAAGTAATTAATAAACAGTAATAAAAATACTAGGACCACCAAAAATTATCGGTAAAATCGCATAATTTATCGCAATTATGACGTCAAAAAGTAAATTATCAAATATATTTAATGATTCATAATAATATAAGCGTCAATCAAATCCGACATGTTTTACAGGCTTATTGGAGAAGCTTGTTGACAAATAAAAATAAAACGTATTTTTACATTAAAAATAGGTTTAATAAATTGTAAAATGTTATTGTTAAAATATAAATAAATAAATCCTTAAAAGCTAAATAATAAGGATTACAGTGACTCACTTTGGTTTTGAATATGAGAATAATGATAATATAATTAATTTTCATAATAAAATTTTGATAATTCTCTTGAATTTTTTTAATACTAGATATCTAGACAGAATTTGTGTCATTGTATCATATTTATTACTGTTTTTAGTAATAATTCAATGTAAAAAAATAATTAAAAAAGAAGAATGGACAGGAACTTTAAAAATATCTTATATTCATAGAAATTTATAATTATTTTTCAGAAGGATAATAAGTATTTTTTAAAAACATTTTCATTTTAAACGGTTTCCACGCAAGACAAATAATGTTTTTTAATTGCTAGCGACTTTTTTCCTGGAAATTTGTTAAATCCGCGTTTTATTTATATATCTACCCCCACAAGGTCAACAACTCGCATATTTAAATTGAGGAAAAAATTAAAAATACGAACTAAAGTACTTTCAAAAGTTAAAAAATCTTTGATGAAATAAGAGAAAAAAACATATTGCCTGCTTACGGATAAAAAAATATTTTAAAATTCGTGTTACTTAAATATTTTAAAATCGCCAGTATTCAAAAGAAATAATTTATTTTACGATTGAAGTATAATTTGTAGCTAAAAGTTTTTGATCTCGTTTGACGGCTGACATTTTTTGAAAAATTAAAAATTTTCGTGCCTAAAAAATAATAGTGTGTGAAATTGTAACATATAAAATACACCGTAAATAACCTACAATATTTTTAGTAAAATGATTTTTGTTTTAGGTATTATTCACAGACCTGATACAACCGTTCAGATAAAATAAATACCTACTGCTTGCAATGAATCAACCAACACCATCTTTGAGTGTATATATTATTGTCTGGTTCCCATAGACAAATTTCGTTCCCCTCAAAGAACAATATTTCAAATGAAGATTCCAATAACGCGCATGCGTATAAATAACTTAATTGATTTATCATCGCTAATTTAAAGAATGTTTGGTTTATGGTCGCAATCTTGTCTTTAATGGCCGCCTATAACGAGCATCTCATTTGAATGCGAAAGAGCGAGACGGGAGCGTGTGCTAGACGGAGGCGGACGGTCGGAGGAGTGTCGACTCCTCGAGGCGAATTCGAAATTTGAATGATGAGAGATTGTTAGCCGCTTTGTGTTGCCATAATATAAAAAGGAAAAAGAGAATAAAATTTTCGTTCCAATCTATGGTTTTAAGGTTATGTTATGATAATTTTATGACGGCTAGTGAAGAGATAAGTAGGTAGACACCCTTTTTGTTGTATTATGAGTGTTGCCTCTCGATTAACGGAGATCGTTTTAACAAGAGCGGAGGCGGATCGGTGAGAAATAAGAATTATTCTTTTAAATATGGGATGTACGAGTATGTAGACAAACAATACAATGTTTATTAGTTAAAAATAATGTCTATTGGTTTCTACATTACGTGTGCTGTGTTTTGATAATTTCCTACATATCAGAAGACTAAATGACCTGCCTTACGCTTCAGTGCCAAGAAATATATTTACATAGATTTATCATATTACTATTAATTTCCCTTATCCCGCACCCAATGGTGCATAGGGCACTGGATGGGTACCTACACCAAGTGCATTTTAGTCTTTCGCACTACCGCCAGTCCTAGAGATCCCATACATACAATATATTTAAAAAATATGTGAAAAATCACATTCATATTGACCCCGTCGGAAATTGAATCCCAGATATCGTGTATGGTGTGTAGTCCGCTTACCACTACCCCACAAGATAAACAAATCAAGAGAAATAAAAATAAAAGCGATTTTATATCAAAAGTTCGATAAACGAACAAGTATTTTTTAGATATTATTGATATCCCAACAGAGACAGAGAAACTCTGGAAACGAATGTGGGTTATCTAGACGTTTACAGGGCTTATGACCTGTCATTGGCTGGGTTAAGTGGCCACTTGATGTACTAAAACATTCCCCATTCCGCCCATCCGACAACTATATATGACAAATTTTTGAAACTAATATATATATCGAGTTAGTACAGAAGTATTCACATTTGAGTTAGTTTATCGACAGTTATTAACATTATTTTCCTCTAGTGACATCTGTTCTCTAGTATTTGTATACGTTCAAAATGTTGTTAAAAAATATTTACTGGTTAAAATAAAGCAAAAACAAAAATTGGAGAGACATCTTCAGGCGTCCTCCACTAAGTAATAAAGCTCGGAAAGAGCCTTACCTACACCAATTAAGAAGATTGCCAAAAAAATGCTTAACTAACCTCTGATATCAGCCCAGCATGGGTATAATCCAGTAATTTGTCTGCAAGTATTTGTATACGTTCAAAATGTTGTTAAAAAAGTATTTTTTAAGCCTTTTCTAAAGTCTATTTCCTGGGTCTGATATAGTGATTAACGCCGAATAGAAAGACTTGTACTTGTATATATAAGAAGTAAAACTGACCCACCGTCTCACGGGAAGCCAGCTAGCTAACAAAGAGTCTTTTTTGCCGGGAAAGATCTTGGTTTGAGTGCGACCGAATAAAAACAAAAAAAAACAAGATCGGTTGCTTCCTGGTCCTAATCAATAAGACACGCTAAACAAAAACTGCTCCTAGAAATACTAAGTATACCTTCAGATTTTACAGTCTTAATGCAGAATAGTCAACTTTTTAGTTACCAAATAAAGTAAATAAATACTTATAAATATATGCAATATCTCAACAAATGAGTGTACGCAATAAATATTTGAAAAAAATAACAAAATAATTTAATTTTGAAGTGGGATGAAATATCCCAAAAACGCACGCAAAAAATTAATAAAAAATGTTGAAAATAGCATTCATTTCAAAATCTTAAACAATGACGTCACTCCTTGTATCTAAGTGTAGTGTTTCCGGTTTCCATGGCATTTTAATATGGAATACAATCTACATACAAGCTTCTATTGCAAAAAAGATGGCCGCCATTCAGTCTCCCTAGAACAGCTGTTAACAGTATATGACAGTTGAGTCGGCGGTATATTTTATCTGTGCTTCCCGCGTCAGTTTGCATAGATTTTTGACAGTTTTGTTACTGGCTGGAGAAATACCATGGCCTTAAACAACCCGTTTTATGACGTGTGCAACTTTAAAAAATCGTATCTTCATCAATAACTTATAAAAAAATATTAAATATATTTTTTTTTTGTTTAGTTAAATAGTAAGTTTATAGAAAAAATATACTTTAGAAACAGTGGATTCTCATTGTCAGGTGCAATGAAGAAAAAAACAAATAA
>JAGVSP010000733.1:0-56581 GCA_022494985.1 Micrasema minimum
AATAATTTATTCCCAAATTTTTTTAAAAAGAAAACTTAAAAAACTTTAAAAGGGAAAAAAAAAAAAAAAGGGGGAAAATAGCTTGATTACAATAACACAAATTTAATGTTATGAAAATTGTGTATACATATCTGAGAAATATGCTAATAGAAACCGTAAATGTTAAGCTTACTTTGTTTATATTTTTTTAAGACACACCGTACCCACAAATGCAATTATATCTGTTTAAAATATATTACATTTTTGTTTTGTGTATTCTATTTTCCAAATCACAGAAACATAAATCTTCGACACTTAACTCAATAATGGTAGGTTAACGTATATATGTATTATAATATCACTCGAATGTACTGATTAATTTTATTTTCTACTAACTTAATTATAAATCATATGTACATTTTTTACTGCACTAAACTCTAGCATATGTATTTATTTACGAGAACTGTTGAATTTGTTTAGAGTGCATACTAATTATAAGCTAGCTCGTTTTATCACTACTTGGATATAATTTAACTACACAATATTATACATATTTATGCTGCTTGAAATTGAGTAGTTTTATAAGGATTTGTATTGTTAATGCAGCAAGAATACTTACATTAATTGACACACATTACCTCTATAAATGCCTCGTGTTTGAATGTATATTTTTATAAATGTGCCATATTATAATATTCGGTATTATCATTCATATATTACATAATCCAGATTTATTTATGTAAATACGGATTTATTTACAGATTTGTGATTATTATTACACATAGTTATTGTTAAATTAGGACAACTGCATATTCACATCAAATTACTATTACACAATCATTATTGTATATTTTGTGAATATACTTTCTCCTAACATTTGTTGTGTTACTCATATTTTTATTAACACATAATCATATCCCAAGACCATTGATACTGTACTCGAATTATTGAAGTTTGATTGCATCTATCTTATCCCTATTCATACAATTTTCAGTTAAGGTCTAATAATCTCATAATTATTATAATTTAGTAGATACATGTAATACTGTATATGAACAATTGTCTATGGCCTTACAACAATAAAAACCATTATTATTATGTTGTATTGACTCATATTACTGGAGATTCACAGTATTAATTATTATGCTTTCTGCAATCAGCATTCCTGCAGTTAATTTCTGCGTAATATCTCACATCATATTTAATTAGACCATGAGGCGTGAACATTAATCCTTCTACTGAACTCTTATGGCTGTACGACATATGTAGGGAAGAATTACCTTTGTTAGATGTTTGGAAAAGGCTTACACTATCATTTATGTATGAAGTATGTACATAGCTATGCCTCAAAATATTTTTTGCATTTATCAAATATTTTTCCTTATAAGTAAAATAATAGTTTCAATGTGTTCCTAAAACTGTTTTAAGAGTTTTCATTTACTGCTTTTATTTCAAATGAGGTGGAGTTTTGGTATTTATTTAGTGCATTAATAATTAACTTTTTTACTCAATATGATTTACTCTCAAGTATTATTAGGTTCTTCTATCAGATCTAGTTACACAATGAAATAATATCAGTTGCATTTTCTTATTATAACATCTATTTTTTTAAATGATGGGCTGTTATTAATGTGACAAATTAATTTAAAAAAAAGATGCATACTTTCTCTTCCGTTTTTAAACTTTCCTAATTTTTTTTCGCTTCATTATTCTCAAACATTAATAATTATGAATAATCAGTGCACCAAAATTTATGTTCTTGTAGTGTTGTTTCACTGTATGCAGTAGGTACAATTAAAATTCTAAAAATTTGAAAACCTCTAAATGAAGGTAAATTAAAAGGAAGACTTATAACTATTAATTGGAAACATTGGTATGTATGTTGCCATCGCTGCTAAGTACATGGTGCATAAATTAAGTCATAAAACTGATGAGTAGAGTTTGATCAGGCAAAACTGGTGAAAAACGGGAGTTTGAGAGGACGCAGGTAAACATGTATAAAACCATTTGTTCAAGTTGGACCTCGCTTGTCACGTGGTAGCCCATAGTGCTTGTTTTACTGAAGCTGATTTTTATGTGTGTTCCAAAAATGAGATTTTCAACAACAAAATAATTTTTATCAACAGTGCAATTTTTTTTTTTTTACTTGGACACAGTACAATGAAAACCTTTGTAGAATTTCAGGATGCCTACGGAGATAAAGTTCTGTCTTGAAAAACTTTGCACCCAGACAATCGATTTCAGTAAGATGTTTTTTTAGCTAGTAAGAACATTCTATGGCTTTTCTATTGGCTCAATTTTAGTTCTTGTGACTTTTTTCTTCATAAAATTTTAAAAACCTTGGGACCTTGAACAGCATTTAAAGGCTGTAGCTGGCCAGCTAAAGGCAATTCCAATATCCGAGTTCCATTGCTATATAGCAGTGGAAGAAACGTCTCCAGCACTGTGCAGTTTCCCAAGGCATAACTTTAAAGGGGACAGTGTTAATTGAATAAATTAGGTAAAAAAACAATCAGTCTCATTACTTAATTTTACACACCTTGTATTATGATATTTTTAATGCTTTGGGTTGATAGGTATCCATTTTGTAAATTATGCTCCATGCTATAACTGTGTAGTTCCTATTTTAATATGATAAATTTATTTAATTATATTGTATTCAACTAACAATGAACAGTATGACAGTACACTTAAACTTTTTTGTGCAGATAAATGAAAAATAATGAAATTTGTGTACATAAATATTCGACTAAATCGAGCAATTTAGTGGTGAAAGTAGTTTATAATATAAAAATATCATTAACAATGCCACATCCAATATTTCTATATTTTCTAAAATTATTATACTCTTAAATTTATGAATAATATGCATCCCTAGAGTTATTCTGAATAGCGCATATTATTAAATAATGTCATCAATCAGCACCTTAATTCAATATTACGTTATAGAGGAAAAGTACATCTTCAATTGAGTGTGTGATTACTGCTAATTTCGACTTAAGGGTTTTAAAATTATTATTTGTTGACTTTCTACACCAAATGTAAGAAATATCACAATTTGCAGCTTGTAGGTAAGGAACATGAATGTCTCGTTATTCGCTTATCATAGCTAAAGAAATAACACCGCGCAAGTCAAAATAAATTGCTTTTTAAAACTATTTGGGATTGAGAATTTAAACGCGTATCCAATGATATTTGAAATTATTTTCTTTATTTATTAGAACTCGCAATTTAAAACTAATACATGATTAATTCGATCTTTCCTATGTGGGTATAATATCGTAAGCACAGACGGATAATTTGAACATGTTTTTGTTCGAAAAAAAAGCAGTAAGCAATATTTTTCAGCTTTGTTAGAATTAAATACCAACAAAATGCACCAAAAACTCGAAATCGACGATGCGTGTCTTACGATATTATATATATATATTTTTAATGAAAAATAAATCTATGCAATCTTATGATATTTGCACATATTTCAATTTGTAAATACTATTTTCAATAAAGCCTAAGCGGCTTGTGCTTGAAAATAGGAATCGAGTCGTGTCGAAGTGGGGACTCGAACCGACCATCTCTGTACTCAGAGACCGCGACGCTACCCACTGGGCCACCACCCGTTCATTTATTATTCTTTTGTATTACAAAAACAATACGAAATTATTTATTATTTTTCAAACTATGACACAAAATATTTACCACTGTTTTATTGAAGTAGTAAGACTGAGTAAAGAAACTTTTGTGTTGATACAAATGTTTCGATATACCTAATAATATATAAAATCATTATGCATACTGTTAATATTCCTAGATTCTAGTCTACAAATTGCCAATATAGATACTCCAAACGGCTTCGTAACAATAGGCTATTATTGTGAACTCGATTAACAATTAATATTGTAATGTATACCTATTAGTCATAAGAAAAATGATAAGAATAAAGCTAGTCTTTTCTAAAAGGTTTTTGTTTCAATATTTTTGGGTTGTGTAATTTAATTTCAAGCTTCATTTATTTTATTCAAGCTTTTCAATAATATGATTTATTAATCCCTTTTTAAAAAATTGGTTATTCCTTATTACATAAAATATTTATGTTTATCTAAAATGCCTGTGACTGGTGCCATTATAACTTGATGAAATGATTTTGACTAAAAATCTTTATTGTTATTTAAGTATACTTATCTAACAGCTAGTATAGTTAAAAACAGATCCATCAATTTAAATATCAGAAAAGATTTAGTACCCACCAAAAAATTTTGTGTTACAAACTTCTCAGGCTCTGATAAAATATTGTACTTTTATAGTGGAACAAGAAACCACCCCGTATGACAATTGTGCAAAATGTTTTAAAATAATCTAATATGAATAATATGAACAAAAATTTTAATACTTCGTATGGCATGGAATTTGCCCATGAAGTATATCAATCAATTTTTTCAATTAAAATTAAATATAGAATTTTAATTACGTAAATAGGCATGCCCTCGACCCACGATTTGCTTAGAGCATTGTAACTTTGTAATCCATATTTATCAATTTTTAAATACATTTTAACCTTATATAAGGTAGGTAGTAATTTTAATTTAAATATCGAAAATATTGTTCAACTGTCCGCCTCGTAGCATAAAATGCTTTGGCTACCGTGCCTGAGGTCACACGATTCCCAAGGGGGGTAACGGTTCAACATAAAATTATTTATTCACATGACAATTCATAGTTTCATGATACCTTTTGGTAACTGAAGCGTAAGATTGATCATCTTGCCTTCAATGTATAAATGATCAAGAATACAGTACACTTTATTAGTGTTTGTTTTTCTCTAACAAATTTGAATAGAGAATAATGCCCGCTGTATACGGGACAGTTTCTTGTTCAGAAAACTACACAGTTTCTTGTTCAGAAAACTACACAGTTTCTTGTTCAGAAAACTACACAGTTTCTTGTTCAGAAAACTGTGCAGTCTGTCAAAAGACACGCTAAATATGTGTATTTTTGAAACGCGATTGTAAGTTGTTATCGTATGTTTGCTCTCAGGAAATTGTATATTTAGCTAATAATGTAAATATGTTATTGGTTTTTTAAATCTATCTAGGGGAAGCATAAATATGATGGAATCAATGATTTGTTTTGAAGTTAGCAAGTTATTACGTCTTTATAAGCTAGACCGTAAATAAAAAAATCTATATCCAATGCACATAAAATCACAGTAGTTAAATTTATTGAACAAAAAACAAAGGTTATTATTAATTAAGAAAATTAATAATTAGTTATTAATTAAGAAAAATAATCGGTTTATTAAATTATCACATCACATGATTAGCATGCGCAACACATAAGTTGTTGCGCATGTTGAAATGCGATCTCTCAGGCGAATGTGTGGTAAAAAAAAACCATGTATGACAGGTGCCCTAATGTCGAAATTAGAGCAGAATGCAAGGCTGAGATAAGCATTATCGACAAAATTAAGGTCTTTTGCGATGGTTCGGTCATGTGGAGCGAATGAATGATGAAAGAACGGCCAAAATTATTTACGATGCGAGCGTGTCTGGTTGTAGAAGTCAAGGAATGCCGAGGAAGACATGGCATGATCAAGTACAACAAATACTTGATAGTGGTCATGTGAAAAGTCGGAATAATCGCGTGCATGAGCAGATGTATGAATGTGGTGGAAGCAAAGGAAGTGTGCCAGGACAGAGTGGTGTGGCGTTCTATCCTCTCTGCCTACCCCTTCGGGGAAATGGAGTGATGGTTAGTTAGTTACAGGATTAGCATACTTTTCATAAATTTTCATTATGTGAGCACTACAAATTACGACCCAAAAATAATGTATTTTGTAAAATAAATTTATTATCTACATAAAGCACGATTTCCGGAAACCTCAGTAGCTAATTAGTTTTGAGTTAACAGTGAAGTAAAATGGCCTGTAATCTAGGAATTGGACAAAATGGCTCCGGTTTTATGTGCGGTCAATCTGGATACAAAGTCAACCTTGTTTTGTAATTTGGCCATGAATCGAGATACTTTGGGAAATCTAATCATAAATTTAATACCCAGGACTCCCGAGGAGTTAAATGCATTTATTTAACGATTTGGAATGTTTTGGATTAAGGCCCCTTACGGGGTCCCCCATACAAAATTCCCTTGTACTTCATGGTTCATTAAATAAAAATGAAAAAAATATGACGTAATTATTTAATTATTTTTTCTAGTGAATTATCGGACTAAATTTTTATTTGAATATTTCGTTGAATCACAATTAATTTAAAGAAACCCCCTGTTTTTAATAACATTTGAGGCATAACACAAAAACAGTACATATAAGATTTTAAAAAAAATGTATTAAAGAATACGTATATATCTAGTGCATTATCTGATTAAAATTTGTAAAACATTAGTAGATTTTTGATTATATTAAATTCCGTAGATTTTACTATATTAAATTTGAAAAAGATTATCGTGTACGCGATGCACGCGATGTACGCGATGCAAATAATAATGAAACAAAACGGCGCGACGTTCGATCGGATTTTGGTCGTGTTTTAACGAGCGCTCATCCGGGCGCTTACTACATTTTACAATTAACAAAGGGTGGACCTAGTAGCCCCTTAAATAAATAAAACAGAGTCACAGGGGAGTAAATTAGACATGGTTTATTAAAACATATTAATGACCTGATTTGACGACGCTTTTAAAAAAAGCAAATTTGCTAATCAAAATTGGCGACAGTTTTTTAGAAAAACACTGGATTCCGTTTATTTCCAACTAAATCGCCCTGTGCAAAAAATAAAAGAAAAGTTCGTATTTTGTCTATTTTTATTTTTATTTGTGAAAGACCCCACACCCCTTGTAAGTTGACAAAATCAGAAGAGGGTTTTGTAAACAGACTTTCTAGACTCGCGACACCCAACTTCTTATTTCAGTTTTATAGAGACTAGAATTGACACCAATTTGGAGAAACCATCTTGCTAACGAATACGTGTCCGGAATGGAGAGAGATAGATGGCGGGTCCCATTTTCTGTTTCCTTCTATTCTTGTATATTTCTCTGATAACTTCTCATTATATTATTGTGTAGGTGTATCCTATCCAACGTCGAAATATCAATTTATATCTCGATTTCTTTTCGCGGCTCGTTGAATTATTACAGATCACAGTATTTCTATTCTAAGATGAATTTTCTTGAAAAATGTTATTGAGACGTCTGTGCCTCAATGCATTACTTGTATCCGAGAAATGGATAGATAGTACCTAATATAATGTTATGTCATTCTTCCTAATATTTCAATTACCCTTTCACAATGCTTGTGTATGGAATAATATTAATAATAATTTCTTATTGTCTGGTAAAAAAATCTAAACCTTCAGTATTTTGCTGAATCGTCCAAGCGATCAAATGCAAATTCAAACAAGACGGAGAGATGAAAAAAGGTAGACAATTTTGTTAGATTAAAAATGTATATTTACAAAATACTATAGATTTGTATTTTTTGTTGTCGTAGGTACGATTATCTGACCATATTACATTTTTTTTTTAACAAAATGCATTGTTCCGTGTATTTAAATTGCGAAATTTAGCAAATTTTGTTAGAGGTACGCGATTTCATTATAGATGAAACATAGGAGCCAGAAAGTTCATAAAAAATTTCATAATAATATTATGTAAAAAGGAGCAATACTCACCCATAGGATAAATATTTAAGTAAATAAATTAAATTAAAAAGAAACCAATTTATCCTATAAAAATAGTGCCCCTATTGATGATTGTTTTTATTCCGTTATTCTGAGTGAATAACAATTTTTTTACTCCCTTGTCTTAAAAAAAATAATATTTTATTTGCGTTTTTCAATAAAACATAAAAAAGTAAACCTTTACAAATTATTTTAATTAGATAGATTTACAATTATTTTCATTCGATTACTGGTTGAAACTGAATGAAATAATTCGTAAGGGTTCTTGTATAATTATTAGTGAAATAGAAATAGGTATAGGCAAAAAGTACTGTAAATTTTCAACCTGACAAATATCTACTTTCGATATACCTAGGCACGGAACGTTCTTTGCCAGAATGTCAAGTTGTATCGACAAAAAGAGTGTTTCTATCAAATTTTGAGCGTCTCCACCAGTATAAATAAATATATTAGACGTATTAATATTGTAGCTGAAGAAAAATATTAACGAGAAAATGTACCTATACCTAAGGGTTTCTTTAAAAACGCCATAAAACGAAAGACGTTGCCTAGTATATTTACAATTTTTCTATCCATAGATGAAGGGATTATAGGTATTATGGGGTCGGCACGAATGGAATAATAATAATGATTTAAAAAATGAATAACCCTTAACACAATGTAATGTGATTATCCGCTAATTAGCATAGCCCCAACCCCCAACTAACCACACAGAAAATATCAGTGTTTAGAAACGAGTAATTGGTGTCATATTTTCCATAAAACATTTAGATTATCAATGAGATAAGCATTATCGAAAACAATAAGAACGGTCTTTTACGATGGTTTGGTCATGTGGAGCGAATGAATGATGAAAGAACGGCTAAAATGATTTATAATGCGAGTGTGCCTGAATGTAGAAGTTGAGGATGGCCGCGAAAGACATGGCACGATTAAGTACAACACATAATTTATAGTGGTCATGTGAAAAGTCGTAATAATCGACGTGCTTGCATGAGAAGATGTATGAAAAGTGGAGGAAGCAATGGAAGTGTGCCAGGACAGAGTGGTGTGGCGTTCTATCCTCTGCCCTACCCCTTTCGCGTCATGGTTAGTTAGTTAGTTATCAATTAAATTTCTTGGTGGAATTTCAATGTAATTTTAAAAAAAAAACAGTTTTGACACTTGAACAAGCTTGTTTTTTGCACACCAATAACTAACTGGTTTGACCGCTTCTGCGATATCTTCAGATTGGTAATGTTGATAATTGATAACACTAAATTGGTAACCGGAAAACCAATGGATTAGTGTACCTAAACCAGTTTCTTAAAAATGTTTTAAAATTTTCTTTACAATTTTCCCAAATACAATAAGAAAAATTGACGCGTCTTTTTTCATCAAACGTTTGAAAATGTGTAGTAAAATCAATAAGATGTGAAGTGAAACCTAGGCCATTTGTTGAGGAATA
This sequence comes from Micrasema minimum, assembly GCA_022494985.1. Taxonomy (NCBI): domain Eukaryota; kingdom Metazoa; phylum Arthropoda; class Insecta; order Trichoptera; family Brachycentridae; genus Micrasema; species Micrasema minimum. Next base: position 9,112 of record JAGVSP010000733.1, read on the forward strand.
GAAACCATTGTGCAGAGGCTAAGTGGGAGGTGTCGTGTCTTTTCTCTCCTAAAGAGAAAACCCACTGTAATCCACTATCACTCGACTCGTTTCAGTTCTTCCCGCTCAGCTGCCCTCGGGTTAATGCCGCCGTCTGATCCGTGTGGGACTGTGATCAAAGAGTTCCCGCTTGTGTTACAAAATGCCCTTAGGACTTTTTTATTACAGCGGCAGAGGGATCTAAGCCAGCCATTTCACCCCAGAGAGAAATATTTAAAGTTTTTATTATATAAAAAAACAGTTTTTAAAAAAAAAGTTATTTTGATTGAAAATGTCATTTCCCCTTCGCAAGAAGTTGATTCGTTGTTTAATGGCAAGAAGGCTGTTGTTAAGACAGTAAATAGTTAAAAAAATATATATACGATAGGTACCTCGACAAAGACAGAGAAACTTTTTCTAAAGCTCACGGAACGTGGATATTCAAGCCTTTATAGGGTTTATGTTTATGTGAATGTTCCAGCGTTTATAGGGTTTATGTTATGGAGATACTTATGAGGTATATTAAATAAATTTATGTAGGTACGCCCGTCGTGGTTAAATATAACAGATTTGTTTTCAAGTATTTGGATATACTTAGAAGGTACCTACTCAAAATGTTGACTAATTAATATCTTGAAAACTTACAGCGGCCTTCTGAAATTCTCAGCAGACTTAGTTTTGTTCTAAAGCATTGTTTTTTAGAACAAAACTCCGTAAAACCCATAATGCCATTAAGAGTTTAGTAAAGATATGATCGTATGCATTGGTTGTGCCATAGTTCAAAGCTGTAGTTTTATATATATTTAAAATCACTAACTAACCATCATGCCGTTTCCCTTTCATCCGTAGGCAGAAAGGATAGCACGCCTTACCACTCTGTCCTGGCACACTCTTGCTTCCTCCTCATTCTCAAAATCTTCTCATGCACACACACCGATTGTTCTGGCTTTTCACATTACCATTTTATAAATAAATAAAAAAAATACGTTCCTCCATTTATTCATTATTTTTCCGTCGTCAATATTTCATTTTGTTTTCACACGAGGAAATTATTATTCAGTTTTTTCCTCTTTCCACATCATTTGGCGCACTCCCGTGGGAAACCACACGTGTTGCTTTATCTATTTTCCTATCCGACATGCGTCGCTATTATCATTCCTTCACATACTTATAATACACTCCCTTGGCGTTAGAGCCCAGACACAGACGCAAAAGCGAGTAAGCGAAGTGTTCTGGGAATTAGAATGAGTATCGGACTTGATTACTTTCCTCGCATGCTAAAATGAAATGAAACACCGGGTAGAATATGAACGGATTTGAGATTTTATATAATCATTCTTTTAACTATTCCATTATAGCTTCTATGGCGAAAACTACCCCTAATCTTACAGTCGTAATTTTTGTATCCACCTTTAGAAGATTTTAATGCTTTGTTCCCATCTTTTGAAATAAGTATCTACTACAAATAATTAACCCTTTAACTAAAAAGTTAACGGTGCCGTAACAGGGGCGCTACCCTAGCGGAAATCTCTAGTAAATGTCGTTTTTTCTTTAGTTGAACTATTTTATATTTGACATTTCCGTGGCTGTGCAAAAACACCTATCTACATTTAATTCAATTCACTTAGCCATCTCTTAAGTATAAGACAACCCAATATCAATAAAAGAAAAAATCAATATTTTCCGCGTATCATATCATTATAAGTTAGAGATTTTCGTTAGTGTAACGCCCTGTTATAGCACCGTTCTCAAAGGAGCATTTTAGAGTTAACAGATCTTAGAGTTAAAAGATGGTTAAGTAAGTTGAACGCAATGTACTTATATGGATGTTTTAGTACCGCCACGTAGATGTTAAATATAATATATTTTATAACCTTCAAATCTTATAACTTCATTATTTCGTATCTTTTGTCCTATGCAAATCGCTTTAATTTGTTTTTTTTTTCGATTGGGGAATTCCGTGTTTGTAGTTCTGTGAATACGCTTTGAGCAATAAAGGCTTGCATGCGCAAAAATGCATTTTTGCATGAGCGGTTGCATTTTTGTACTTCCCGATAAAAAATTAAAAAATGTTTTTAGTTTTTCGTTATTTTGCTTGGAATGTTTGTACGTTAGAAAAATTTAATTTAGTGTAGTAGTAAAAACAAATTGCTAGTTAAATTTATAATCCAAGGTATACTACATAGGTTATTTTATTGTAGGAAAAGATAACAACGCTTCATGAAAAAGGTTTATTCTTTAAAGTGCTCTAAAAATTTTTAATCCAAAAGGCCGCGATGTAAATTAGTAGTGATGTATCGTTTCAAGAAACTTCTCATCGATGACGATAATAATTCTATTTATTTTATTTATTTATTTATTTATTTATTTATTTATTTATTTATTTATTTATTTATTTATTTATTTATTTATTTATTTATTTATTTATTTATTTATTTATTTATTTATTTATTTATTTATTTATTTATTTATTTATTTATTTATTGACGGACAGAGTCCATTAAAAATAAATAAAAAACTGTTTATTCCAGCTCGGTTGGGAGGGTAGTTCAATCCACATCCGGCCATATAATAAGTAATTAGTGGAATACAATATAGTTAAAAATATGTATGGCAAAAATCATTTTAAAAATGTTATCACTGAGCCGACGCGACGCGCGACGACTTGATTAAGGATTTCGCTCCTGTGCAGTGCTGTCCCACTGGAGTTCCACCAACTGGACAATAATCATGGCTTTTTGGTTCGTCTCCATCCTTTTACGTAATCTCGCTACCCGGTACCGTAACAGACCATCCCAGTGGGGATCTTGCACCCGCAAATATTCCACTCGCGCTGCAGTGTCGGGAGCTTGTGGAGCGCTCTATAGCCAAACAAAATAACTACAGATCTGCTGGATCCTGACCCAATTCGCTTTCAAACCTTATTTTGAAAGCTCAAAAAATAAGATACGATTTTATAAAAAAACTACTTGTATGTACACGTAATGACGAAACCCAAATTTTCTCTCACGTACCGACAGTTTTTTTCATGTTTTTTACTGTCACCCGAGGCTTGCCCTCTGAATAAATTAGAAGGTATTTTATAGGCAACAATTATTATTGTAAATACATCTTTGAACTACGTCGACGGCGAAGCCGACACCGAAATGAATATAAAATACAATTTTTTCTCCAGAAACTTTTTTATGAATGTGGATTTTGTGCTTTTTAAATTACAAATAAAACACGCAACGTTATTGAAGAGGGGAAAATGTTTATTATTTTTAAGAACTAACCCTTATCAAGCAGTCGTATTTGCAAAATAAAACGTAAATTCTCTAATATCCACCCTATTGTAATAAATTAACTTATCCCTTGTAGCGCTCTTCGCAACCATTTGTACTTTAGAGATGTTTTTACTGTACGTACTCGTATATCGTAGCTTTCCCCTAAGTTAATATTTTGGGAAAATTGTATTTAAGTGCACTGTTAATACAGTATTTCTAATCCTAGGGAAAGATTTGTTTGACGTCCCCTTTGTTTCGGTTCGTATTTATCATACAAAAGCCTTTAGCAAATTTGAATAATTTAATTCTGTATATTTATTTAACTCTAAATATTTCGAAGAAAAATTAGGTACCTGTACCTATTATTCCAATTGTTTCAAATATTTTTCTGATCATAGATTTACTATGTTTTTTTAAAAAGAAATACTCTAAAATATGTAAATTGTGTAAAGCCTTGCCTTAGATTGTATAGAATAGGTAAATTAAATAAATAATTTTCATTTTTTGTTTTCGGAAACGTACGTTAGTACCACCTAAATATTTTTTGTTGCTGAAAGCGAATGCTGTCATGTTGGAATACTCAAGTATTTTATAAAACATATATATATATATGTATTTAAAAATCAAATACCGCACTTTTTACATTAATAAAATTTATTTGATTTGATAGAATTCCTTATCATTTCTGTTGTAGTCCTTTTTTTTTACATTTAAAAAGGTTTAATTTGTCGGACTTCGGAATTGTTCATACAACTATTTTATAGGGGGTGCCAATACATTTGGCCAAGACTGTATTTTATAAATACATTTGTTTTTTCATAAACATAATGGCGAAGTTTGGATTGTAATTTTCTCTCATTTGTTAATTGATTCTCAAACGAGCTAAAGTCATCTCTTACGGGTATTCAACGCCCCCATTCTCACTTTATCTCTGTACAAACTTACCCTCTGTTGACGTAGAAGAGTTGATAAAGGCCTTTGAATGTATTTGTTTTGTACAATTAATTAAATATCAGGATTTTGGATAGATTAAGGATACCCGCAGCGAATATGTAAGCGGCTGTAATAATTCACCCGTTTGATAAAAAATAATGAAAATCACATCTTCTTTGATCCTGCCATTTATATTTTATTTATTTTTTGGTCAAATACTTACTTTAAAAGCTCGATTAAAAATAATAGAATAAAACGAAAGTTAATTGATTTGGTTTCGATAATTGGTCCTCACTGGGGTGCCCCGTACTGAGAACAAATTTTACATTCAAAAAATATTACCATCATAAAGTAAATCCAGTGTTTTAGTTGAATTTAAGTGTAATATTATTATTAGGTGTTGTAGTGTAGGTGTATTTAAATTCAGTTTTCAAAAATTCATATTTTTTGTTCTGTTCAATTTAAGTGTCGCGGTCCGATGATTGTCTAGTTGTCTCTACATCTCCCGATCCTGGGTCATGTTAATTGATTATGTAGGACTGCGCCTTCTCGCTCGCTTTCTAAATAAATTCTGTTTCCTTTTTTCTTCCAATTTTCCTATATAATTATAGGTATTTTCTTTTTATGTGTACAACGATGAGTGTAAGTGAAAAATGGCAGCATTCTTACTACACCTAAAAATGGTATCCAATATGCACGAGTAATTTTACCGACTTACTATTATAAATGGCCAGTTGATTTACGTATTACATAAAAAAATCTGTTACCTAACGCATTATCTTAATTTTCCCTTTTTCACTTGATGGGAATAGTGTGTTAGTAGATTGAACGTTAAAAAGCGTGATAGATGTCTCTTTTACACGAACTTAACTATTACATTTAAGTTAGTATAAAACCTCTTCAATATGTATTTGTTTTTAAATTAAAAAATACCTATCTATTTTAATTTTCTATGGTAAATTAAGGAGCTAGCTTCCGTTATTAAAATTTTATTCAATAAAAAGTTATAATGACCAACTATACCGCTGTATGAATGAGGTGAACGCTACAGATTTATTTACAAAATAAAAGATTCGATAGGTATTTTGCCTTATTTTACTAGATTGTAGGTAGATGTTATCGACACGAATCCGGTATATAATATACTCGTATAATATTATTATCACTCAAAATACCTAAAAAAGTGCCATATTATACTTTCACTGGTATAATCCATTATGCATCGTTGTTTAGTGGTTACCAAGATGGGCACACAAAAAAATGAATGCAATAAATAAAAAATAAAAACTGTAATATTTTTTTACGTTTTTATAAGAAAAAAAAATTAATTAATTGTTGTGATATTAAATTTGCCAATAATTTTACTGATACAGAAAATTAAGTCGTTTATTCAAGTCGAATTCACTCGATTCTATTTTCAGATGATTAAACGCTCGAAGCCAAGAAATGCTTCTAGATTGGAAGCAATTTCTGCATCCTTAGAATTACAAACCACCAGTTTAATTGTATGCGTTTTCCCATGAAACTCATTCCAATGTTGTAAATTCTAGTAAAAATTTTGACGATGCATTAACAATAAAATAACAATATATTTCACATTTTTAAACAATAATAACTCGTATTATTACAGCCAAACTAATGCCCACTTTATATGAGACAGTTTCTTGTTCAGAAAACTACACAGTTTCTTGTTCAGAAAACTGTGCAGTCTGTCAAACTTCTGTCAAAAGACACGCTAAATATGTGTATTTTTGAAACGCGATTGTAAGTTATTATCGTATGTTTGCTCTCAGGAAATTGTATATTTAGCTAATTATGTATATATGTTATTGTTTTTTTACGTATTTAAAAGCATACAATAAACCAATGTCTATTTAAACGTTTACATAAAAAACATTGACTGTCATGTCAGCTTAAATCTGACACTAGCACACAGTTTTTCATGCAGTTTTACCTTTATACGGAACCGTTTTCAGACTGCACAGAAAACTGTGTAGTAAACTGCGCCATATAAAGATAAAAATATTCTCAACGACTTTTTGAAAGCTAGTTAAGTTTTGTTATTATAAATTTGAATTGTATTTACTTTAAAACAAAATAAAAACAACTCTGAATTTACTGATTCATATCTCTTTTTTACTGTATTTTGTCAGTAGGCGATTGTTGTCTTTGGACATTTTCTTCTTACCATCCTAAATCTGTCCATATAGGGGTATTATTTCAGTTTGAGCGTTGTATAATGCGATGTTTCCTAAAAAAATAAAGCAACTAATAAAATAGACCCTCCATCAGTTGGTTTCCCAAAACACAAGTACCTACCCCTTTACTCTAACAATACATGAACAATAAGTGACCGATTTTGGGGTATTTTCTTTGTAAGGCCCATTCCTGTTTTTTTTTATCCGCAAAGCCCTTAAAGCTCTTTAGACGCATCGTACTGCCGAACTGACTGAAACATTATTTTCGTGGCGAATGTGGATTTACCGCACAAATTGTGATTTCCTCTTGTTTTTTTTCGCTTCACCTCGCTACTTATAATATTGTTATTTTTGTTTTATTTTAAAATATCTTCCGACAAAAATTTTTTTGGACAATGGAAAATGATTCTGATTCCCTTTTTTTTTTTAATGTTTAAAAAAAATATTGTAAACGATTTTTTTTATTACAACATTTTGGGTGTGCTCAAGTACACAAATCTGGATTTTATCCCATACGGGAGTAGGTATCAATTTCATTATCTACGCGCTTGCGCGCTTACGAAAGGTTTTTTGATTCGTAACATATATACAAAAATGTTACCTGGTGTGGATATTCGCTAATGAGCGGAATGGGGAATGTTGTAGTACGTAAAGTGGCCACTCAACCCAGCCAATGACAGGTCATAAGCCCTGTAAACGCTTGAATATCCATATTCCCGAGTTTGAAAAAATTCTACTTCATTTATTTAGAGATATAAATAATAATGAAATACATTTTTTTTGGTTAAAATGTGCTGTTTTTCTTTACAATCAAGTATCTAATATTTGGTAACCTAATTTCTTTATCTGATTTGATATTTTCCGTTTCCCTTTATCCTTCGTATAATAATGAATTTGGCGTTATTTTTTCAGACTGCTGTTAATAATTTTGCTTTTCTCTGTATTACGGGAAAAAGTTTAAATAAAATTATGTTTTTTTTCATACAATCTTTGAGGCCGACATGTTTTAATAGTATCACGTACACATATAATAAAACGCAAAGTTTGTTATACGCATGCCGCGTCCGTTCGTAATAAAAAGAGATTCTGTATGATGTGTTTGTAACATAAATATATAATGTATTATTTAATTTTAGTATGCAAATTTTATTTTAAATACATAGCGTTCAAAACTACTATGTAGGTACCTACTTACTTCTTATTCTTCGCACCTAATGGTGCACAGGGCGCTGCATTGGTACACCAAGTGCAGTGTATCTGAAGGGGAGATGACCCGTCTTACGCTTTAGCGCCAGTCCAAGGTATCACATATAAAATATTTTTATGCGAAAAATTATTGTGAAATAAATATTAACCTCGTCGGGAACCGAATCCGCGATCTCATACATGGTATCATTATGCACTGTTCACTACGTGTCAGTTTTAATAGATAATATGATTGAACCCCAAGAAGAAAAAATGGTATTTAATCCCTTGTATTTAAGATCGCGCTCCTTATAAATAATATAATATTGATACAATACAAGATAATAATATGAAAGTACCGGGCACATGGAGGTTGTAAATGTTAAGATAAAAGTTCTGACACACTTCTTGAATATTGCTGGTTGTGGCCACCAAATGAGGGATCGTCCGTTTGTAAAGTGAAGTATCTTTATAATATTTTTACTTATAAGTAGTTACACGGAAATTTGTTCAACTTCTTTTATAGTCATAACTCTCAGGGGATTAATTTAAATTTTAACTTTAGCAATTTATGTCTTACTAAATTACATTTTATTACTTCGGTTTATCATTCTGGGAATACATGAGTTTTATTTAGTCAATATAACATAAGCTTTAAGCATAAATATGTATTTACTCTTCCAGTTGAAGCTGATGTAATTAAGAGAACTTAAACTCGATAATATTTTATCTAATTAATAAGAGTAAATTAATATAATTATGTATTCCAACTCATTAAAACTATCTGTGATAAGTACCTACTTTAGATTTTTAAAAATGAGCTAAATCAAGGAAATAGAAATTCAAATGCGTAGCTATCTTTAAAATATTTATTATGGATCTTGCTTTAATTTTATAGTTTATGTAAAAAGACACATCGTAAAATAAAATATGCTATGTAAAACGCGACGGTTATTTTTCCAGCCCTCCATTTATTAGAATTCATTATTATTTGTTTTCCTAAAATATAACTACCCATAAATTTGTCGTGATTTGAATAAATGATCCTTGTGGGTACAGGGCGCTAAAACAATAACGTTAGAGATTATCCTGGGTAGTTTGTCCTGGGTTTGACCAATAACCTTATGTATTGAGGAAATGGATCAATAGTTAGCATTAGCATCGGATAATCGTAAAATGAATTTTCAAGATCCTTTACACGTCTCTTGGCGAGGATCCCAGCTTGATTACCATATCATTCGAACGGATTTGGGAAATACATTTTTATTTCCTTCATCGCACCGGCGCGGCGCGACGTTGGTCCTATATAATATGATATCGATTCGCTTAATCCTTATCGAAAATTTTTTTTTTAGATATTTATATCAGCCTAACAAGAAACTTGGCGGGGTACCTCCTTGATTTCAATTTTTCAATGTTTAGAAATCTTTAGCTTTTAACATTCTAAGAATGCTTTGTTATGTTAGTGTTCATTACATCAACTGTAAATTTTTGGTTTTAAAGGAATAAATCCTTTAACATGCACATTGCACATATAACATTACATGTTAAAGCATTGTAGGACTAAAGTCTCATAAAGTTCAGACTCTTATTTCTTATTAAATTACGTGTGAATAGAGGATTAAAAACAATCATCACCTGCCGTTTATTATTTTATTCGATTTTTCTTATCTTCTTTTATTACTAAACAATTTTGATCTAGGATTAAACGAATTAAAATCGTTTTATTATTTTCCCCCCTTTTGACGAAGTGCCCACGCGTTTCTGGTATTCATTAACAAGTTATTTATGTTTATAAACATAGCTTTATCTTAAAGTTATATTTAACTTCTAATGCAGCCAATGACAGGTCATAAGCCCTGTAAACGCCTAGATATCCATATTCCCTTCCAAGTTTCTCGTCTCTGTTGAGATGAGATTATAAAAGATTTCGTTTAGTATCAATTTAAAATTGCAAAAACTTAAAGTTATTTTATTTTAGGTTCCATTCGTAATGAAATGTTGAGTACATACTTATATTAGCTGAGATTTAATCGACAATAACACCGATAAGTATTACTAAAATGAAATCAAAGTATTATTCGTACATTAAAATTATCAAGTACAATATTCAATCAATGACTAAATATTCTTTCAATTAACTTCCTCTTAATACTATACTTTCCTTTCTATGGCCTCTTGGATGAGATAATTTGACCTATGATTACGTAGGTACCTACATATTTTGTAAATTTCTACACAACATTAATTTATAAGTACATGCTCAGGAAATAAGTAAGTAAATAGTTTAATCTGAGCATTTACTAGACTCCGTATTATAGTAATAAACCAACATAGCAGAATATTAATTTTACCAAGGGTAATTTCTAATAAATTCAACTTTTAATCGCCTACTTGAGGAAAAATACGGTAATTGAGTAATATTGCCGGGAGTTTAATTTTATAAACATAAAAGTGAATTCTCTGTTTTTACACCAAATAAAATAGGTAACTCAATAAAGCGTACTAAAAACAAGATATATGTTTTAAAATTAGATATCCCAACAGAGGCAGAGAAGCTCAGAAAACGAATATGTATTATCTAGGTATTTACAGGGCTTATTACCTGTCGTCGTTTGGGTTATGTAGCCACTTAATGTAACAACATGCCCCATTATATTTGTATCTAGCGAATTCATTCGTCTTTCCACAGTATAAAATTAATCGAGAAGCTTATTATACAATTCAAACGTTTTCCCGGTATTACAATAAATACATATTTAATTATTAAAACCGTGAACTTGACAATTTTCTCAGCGCGTTTTGTAACTAGTTTTCAGTCAGTAAATAGAAGATTGTGGTTTTCGTTCCTTATCTGATTGAAATGGCTCTAGTACCTTAGTAATTTGTGCCACCCACTACCCTCCCCCTCTACCCACGTAGGTACTATAACATCCCACCATATCGGATTACGGTACTAATTGATTTCTGATCGTTCAATCCTCCGATGAATCTCTCAAGAGCTATTTTGTTGTAGAGGACCTTCTTTCCTACCCTTCTAATTAAGGCTTAGATTCTACACATATTCTACATTTTCATATTTAACATTATGCTTGATGTATAAGATTTAAGTACCGGTACATAGTAAATATTCCTTTTAAAAAACCTCACCTTAATCTTATGCGGAAGCTATTATTTCAGTGATGTGATTTTCAGTTGTGAAATGGAACGCCTGTTTCAGGCGTTTACGTTTTCAACGATTTCCTTCTTGCGGGATTTCGAAATCACTTAGTTCCCATATTGCCATAGAGGACAGATATTGAAGAGTGGAAATTATTCACAGATTCTAGGTACAACTAATCTTAAAATGATGTATTTTTGCTTTAAATTTCACTAACTTAATCATGTGTGATCATAGCGCTTATATATTGTTTATGTGTGATGTCACCATAGTTGTTTAACATATACATCGATAAATGTATGAAAGAGTTGAAAAATATGGGTTTGGGAGCGAGGATAAGCGATGTGATTGTTAATTACCTTTTGTTCGCCGCCGCCGGCCGATGACGCTGTGCTTCTTGCTGATAGGGAAGAGGAATTGCAGTCCTTGGTTACAAAGTTTTACGATGTGTGCAAGGAGAGTGACCTGTTAATGAATGTGGCAAAGTCGAATGTGATTGTTTTTGAAAGAAATGTGAAAATGGCTAAGTGTAAGATTGTAGTAAACGGAGATAGCTTGAAACTGGTATTAGTATATCTGGGAAGCATGTTCACTGGGGATGGAAATATGGACAAGGACATTGAAAGGAGGATTAGTGCCGGTAACAGAGTTAATAGTGCCTTAAAGTCGGTCGTAGCTAATACAGTTCATAATGGAGTTCTGGTGCCAACCCTTATGTATGGTAGTGAAGCGTGGTGTTGGAAAAAGAAGGACGAAAGTAGATTGAATGCAGTTGAAATGCGATATCTCAGGGGAATGTGTGGTAAAACTATTAGTGATAGGTGCACTAATGTCGAAATTAGAGCAGAATGCAAGGCTGAGATAAGCATTATCGACGAAATTAAGAAAGGTCTCTTATGATGGTTCGGTCATGTAGAGCGAATGGGTGATGAAAGAACGGCTAAAAGAATATATGATGCGACTGTGCCTGGATGTAGAAGTCGAGGAAGGTCGAGTAAACGCAGTTTTTCACGTCACAGGTTCTTTAGACTGGCACTAAAGTGTAAGAATGACGAAGCGGTGCCTTATGGTCCATTAGGTGTGGATAAGGTAAAGGAAGGTAAATAATAATTGTGTTATTTAGAAATAGATCTAAAAAAAATTATAGATCCAAGGTTTGACTGATATTTCTGATGCTGACGTGATTTTATTGACGTGACGTGATTAGTGAAAAACACATCTTAACTTTAACCTCTTCAATACATTTATTTTTTATGATTTTACACATTTTTTCTTTCGATTGTTTCTTTGTGGAAGCTTTTGTCGCACGGTTGCTTCTTGTTAATATTTTAATCTGATTAAAAAAAATTGTAAGTAAAACTTTCTGAAAATTATAAAATTGTGGCTAATAATAAAAATATCTTTATTCATAATCGAATATAAAATGTAAAAATCACTTGCATAAGTATTTCTGTAAAATTGAAAAAATAAATGTTTGCGTTTTGAATCTATCTACATATCTTACAGTCACAAATTTATCAAAAATAATGTGAAAGTAAACTTTTCTCGTAATATTATCATAAATCCGTGACGCTGACTTTCTGATAAGGGTTTCCTGTGCTTAGGCCACGCTCCAATATAGAAACAAAGGCGCAGTGTCCACCTGTAGTCGAAAACGAGTTAGAAAGCTATATATTTTCTGCATAGATTCTGCTATCTATAGATATCTATATAGATTCTGCACCTCAATACTCTTACACGGGTCGACCTACCAGAGCCCTTCGACTGCCGGCAAGCATCCGCCCACACACCGCAAAAGGTATGGGCTAAATATAGGGTTACAGTAACAGTATACAATACAAACCCGTTCCTTACGAGAAGCGTTTATGAATTTTACCATGCATCTAAAATGACTTTTTTTTCTCTTGTGGACGGGCTGTTTGCTATTATTTAAGAAGAAAACTTTCTTTGAATAATAATTATTTTAGGCTATGTAAACAAATATAAATAAACACTTACATGTGGAAAGTAGCACCATCTTTTTTCTTAATTTTATCCGTACGGTTTTTACACGGTTTTAACTTCACAGGAAGGCATTTCGGAATGTTTTCTGAACGTCCGACTCTGCCGGCGGTTAAAGAAATACTGAATACGCGTCTGGCGGAGTCGGAGGTTTTGGCGTAGTTGAAGTGTCATTCATTTTTTGGGTTCAGTTCAAATCTAAGTAAATCAATGGCAGTGTCCAAATACAAAAACGGCAGAATGGGAGAACTAAACAAACGTTTTTTTATGATTACCAACAATTTAAGATTGTGGAAACTGTCGTTTTTGTTTCTATATGCCTCATATGTTAAATACTTGTTTTAAATTAACACTTCTATGACTGACACGTTGTTTAGGCGTACCACGTGTCAGAATACCGTGACCAATATAACTCAGTGATTGACAGCTGATAGTTCTCTGCAGTATCTCCTGTACTACCCAACAGATTCTAGCACTATACAAATTGTAATATATAACTTTACTGTTCTAGAATAAACCAAGTCAGCCCAGTTGTATTATTTATCATGTCATTATTTATTTTAACCAGTTATTAATTTAACTAGTTACTCATATATCCAATCCCTAGACAACCAAAAAGTAAAGAAAATATAATTTTTATTTTATTATAAGATTAGGTGTGCGGTGGTTTGACTTTGTAAGGAACACAGAGTTGAGGCAACGGACACAGCAAACCCTTGGTATCTACTGTCATCCGGCGAAGGCGTTTCGGCTGGCTAGGCCATATACTACGTATGCCTCCCGAGAGCGTTAACCATGCTTGCGTATTTTACAAGGCATCAGTAGCTCAAGCACAGATAACTATCGACGTAGTTAAAAGCGTGCTATTCACGTGCTATTGCTAACGATTTGAGCGATCACAGTGACATTCGTTCGATACCGTGGTATCGATAGCCGAACATAGCCGATCTGAGCCGAGCGGGGCCGATGCAAGCTATAACGCGGCCTTACGTCAAACGTCAAATCATCGCGCTTGGCTGATTTTTTATTATTTCGACTGCTTTTCTCAATATTTGGCTTGCGAAAACCGACTAAATTATAATAAAGATTGAATGAAGATTTGTGCGAATAAGATATATCTCGGGAAATGGCTCGCGACTAGTATGCGCTCGTTTAATAATCCCGATCGATAACTTTTAACGCGTGTTCCATTGTGATCGCGAAAACGTTAAACATCCATGGGTAAGAAATCGTTATCACGTCGCTTATTACCGAATCGGTACTGATCTGTGATCGAGCAACAGGTTCTCGGCGTCCTGGTCGTCCGCTGTTGACAATTCGTCGGCAGTTTGCGTCAGGGCTGCGGGACGTGGACTTGACTTGGGAGGATGCACGGGAGCTGGTGGCCGATCGCTTGGTTTGGAGGCAGTTTGTGGATTCCATATGCTCCACATACGGATATGGTATGATGATGATTATGATAAGATTCTCAAGCATTGTTGTATACTTTCTAATGACACGGATAAAGTACAGCGTCGCTCGACGATTCGGTGAAATTTGTAATAATTTTCTTCCATTGTAAAAGTTTCACGCGATTTGAATTCTTAATTATCCGTATTACGGCATTGTAATAAGATTATTGTGGCAAAGTGCGTGCTAAAATACTGACATCACTCGTTTCAAGGTTTCAAGCATAGGTAGATTCAAGGATCAGCGTAATAAATGGGGGCAGAGAATTTCCCGTGACTTGAAATTTCTAACGAGGAACTGGGTGTACCCTTTCCGTGACGGGCGGAACTAGTTTTACGGGTTGCCTAGAGAACGGGGTGATTTCATTAGTAGTTCGATGGATGGATCTTGGCGCTTGTGCTCCCACCCTTCTCCCCGAGGCATCTGTTCCGCCCTGATGGATGGAGTCAGAGCGCCACGTGCGTCACACTATCGGTTCCTGCTTCCCGCCACCCACACAGGATCACCATTTATATCGTAAATAAGGTGAAAGGCCTATCATCCTTGACATGCGGTGTTGCTGAATATCCGGGGTCAGATGTGATCACTTGTGTCTATTTAGAACAACTGGTAAAAACTAGCCTAGCACGAAGAAAATATTTTTTTTGTATAATATAAAATTTTATGACACCTCACCCAGTACATATGAATTTATTCTAAGCAAGGGGTCATAAACTTTAAAAAACTCGATAAACAAACAATATGGATTAATATTAACCCGTCATCAGAAGTTGAAAAACTAATTTATTCATCAAATTACAACAAATATTTTTTTGCAGTTTTTTCATAGCTGTGAATCATTGTCCGCTTCGTAGCATAGTGGCAGCGCACCTGGCTACCGTGCAAGAAGTCGCGGGATCGATTCCCGTAGGGGGTCAACAGGAAATATTGATTTATATGTGATTTATATTTCATCTGTAATATCTTGGACTGGTACTGAAGCGTATGACTGATCATCGTACCTTCATGTAGGTACACACATATGAAATATTTTTATGTGTATCACATTCAAATAAATCATATTGACTACCGAACGATGATATTGACCCCCATCGGGAATCGAACCCGTGACCTCATGCGAAGCGGACTTAACTTAGTTCATTAAAATAAATTATAGTATTCATATTATAAGAATGAAATGTCTGAATTTTAATTTTGCCTATGTGAAAAATATATTAAAAACATTAACCACTCGTAAAATATATGGCCGTGAAAATAGCATAATAATTGCTCTTATAAATAACATATTTTAAAAATATATTGTGGATTTTTCAAATCACTTAATGGCTGATCATTTTTGGGTTTAAAAATCATCTAGTGGGTACCCATATATTTTTGAGGTCACAGGTACCCATATATTTTTGGGCTCACCTTTCAAGCAGCTGTAAATCAAGTGGTTGTAAAAAAATGTTGGACAGATTCACAGGTTTATTTACAATGTTGATACCAACTAACTCGTAAAAATTACACCTTTTAAAAGAGATTTTAGTAGGAAAATTTAAAATTGACCTTTTTTGTACGGGATTCAGCAAAATACGCGTTCTATTGATATTATTTAAAAAAAAAAACACCTGTAACATGATTTACTTGGTACGGGAGTGAGGAACACATTAAAAATACCAATATAACATTTATACAATATGATGTACTTAAATAAATAAATTTGCTAACATTATCAATGAATATTTAGTAATAATTGTGTGTGTCCACAGGTCCGGTGGCATGCGGCGGGCGGAGCGGGGCGGGCGGGCGCCGGCCGTGGCTGGACCTGCCGTCCGCCCTCCACCAGCAGCGACGCCTGCTGGCCAAGCACGACCCCGGCCCGCCGAGACTGGTAAGTCGCTCCCCGTACTACCACACTGAATCGACAAAACAGTCGGGTTGGTGATGAGTGTGCAGACTAGAGAACAGTCGGCCAACTGCTGCTAGCGCGCACACTCGAATGATTTTCCAGTTAATAAACGACTTTTGAAGAGAACGGTCGCAATGAATGTTGGAACAATATTGTCAAGAAAAGTTATTATTTGCTGCAATACTACAAGGAGAAAGCTATCGCCCGATTAAACGATCGGCAAGTGTGCGCGCGTGGAAGAGCGCCATACTTATTAAGCTATCGGCCGATAGTTTATCGATAGGATAGTTAAAAGGCAATCGCAAGGCCTATTCAACTTAGCAATCGGCCGATACCGGATCGATGTAGTATGCGCACTTGCATACATCTTTATACTGATTAAAAGCCCGACTGAACTATCGCCCGATAGAAAGTCTCTAGTCTGCGGGGGCTCTAATAGGTTTTTAGAACCTCCTTTGAATAATGATTCGACGAATACGAAAACCTAATTAAGCTGATGGAAGTAAAATATGCTAAGCAATATCAATATTTCCACAAGTTGTTATAATAAAAATTTATATTTTAAATTTTAATTACAAATATGTTTATTTTTTTAAACAACATTTTTGTTGCCCTATGAATTTAAATCGTGCAATAATGCTAATAAAATTATTTCTATTCTAAGGGTTTGGTTGGAACTTTTTTATATTGATGCACCATAATTTATATATATTGATTCACCATATGCAAAAAATTTTTGGCGATAGACGTTCTTTTTCTATTTGTTCATATATCGCTGTTGTAAACGGCAATTTTTCCCACCTAGGAACTTTTTGAGTTCAAACCGTTGTTGTACCTAAACTTTTTTTTACGAATGCCGTGAAGGTATTCGACGAATACAAATATTCGGTAATTTGATGCTATTCGGCTAATACGAATATTCATTTTCGTTGCAACGAATATCTCGAACACAATCGGGCCACGTGATATGTGGATACACGATACTCATCCTGTATAGCTAAATGCACTCTGCTTCTAAAATTAGCCACATTTATTTAAAATAAAAATCTGTATTTCCTTTCACTGAATGTAAAAGAAACATGTAAATGTCCTGACGTAACTCGCCTCTTCGTCAAGGCGAACATCACTAACAAGCGAATACACAAATAGCTATAGGGTGGTATTGTATAATACTTTAATATTATTTTCCTGGCCTAAATGGGTATTTTTGTATTCTTATTAAATATTTTAAAAAATAAGTTTTCTTGTACTGAAAAATCTCAAGACATTTGTATCAAATTTGATTGAAATGTATGAATAAATTCTTCGTACAAATTAAGGTATTTATATTTTTATTTTATTTTTTTGCTGGTTTATAAACTACATACATTGTATTATCATTAATTTGAATTTCAAACAATACAATTTTTTATCGAAGTAAGTTTTGACTTGCGCAATATCTATTATACATTTTTACCAGTGAACTACATATATTTATTTCAAAATAGTTATTATATAATTATAAGCTATTTTCAAATTATCCCTTGCTTGTTACAATGTTATTGAGCGATATAAATAAATAAAATATATGTATTTAATATATTTTTTATTTTATTTATTTTTTATTGGATAGAGAAATTGTGGGGATTCTATTGTATTTGTCCAGAAAGCGGAAAATTTGTTTTTGTTATATCACCACCCTCTCACCTCTCACCTCTCACTAATGGTGGTTCCGCCTTGCCGTTTTACGACTAATGTTTTTCCACTTTGTCGCTTCTCACTTGGAGGCATTTTTATACGCAGAGTAACTTGCCAGGATTCCAGATAAGATTATCCTTTTTTCATCCCTTTCCTTTCGTTTATATCAAATTGTTTTGCCGGATAGCGGTCATAATTTTCTTCCGACATAAATAATGATTTGGTTCTGGTATTAGATTAATTTTTTCCCGTCACTATGCAAAATGAGTTCGTAAAAAGTTTTTGAATTATTAAACAAGTCGCATGAACTGGAAAACTTTGTCTCGAAATATTTACCGATGCATATGCGTTGTTCCCAGTTCCGCACAAATATATAATAAGCTTAAAAACTTCTAATCCACGTGCCGTGCCAATACGCAGCCTGCCTTAGAGAAAACTTTCAAAGACGCGAGAGACGTTTTACGAAAATTGAAAATTTAAACGAATGCGAGGAAGGAACAAACAAGTTTACCCAAAATGAAAATTGAAAATAATAAAAAACAGATCAATCAAATGAGCTTTTACTTTGTTTCACATTTCAAAACAGATCGGTATTGAGCTTTGTGTAAACGATCCTACTACAAGACGTTTAAAAAATTAGCATGTAAAACTGAAGTCTTTATTTAAACTGTAAGTATTTTAATCTCGGGTTCGTGTTCTTTTATCCGCGTGATAATTTTGTGATTGAGCAATTCATTGTTTGCGGTTGTTCAATAGGGTTCTTCCCGATAGCATGAATATCCTTGAAAACGTTATAAATATTTCAAGTATATTTTTAAAATTTCAACGATATAAAACACAATGATCAAAAATTTGGTTTTCATTTATAAATTTACGTTTTAAAAACACGAAAATACGAATGATTTTTAACGCTTGTTATTGGCTAATGACGTTATACCCGTCGACCGTGAAAGGCGTGAAATTCATTCCGTAGTGAGCGCCTATATTGCTGTGACGTCACACCGCATGCGCGCCAAATGGAGGATTTTGCGAGCGATTTGAAAAAGCGCTATTTCAAACCGCGCTAGAAAATTCATATGACATCGTAAAAATTAAAAAAAAATTCCCTAGATATTGTAATTTTTTCAATCAATTTTTTGAAATAAAAAATAAAAAATCGGGAGGAACCCAATTCATACTGTAGAAATTGCGATTCCTTTTTACGTTATCCGACATCTTAATGTTGGATTAAATATTCAGTGCTGCTAAATATTCTCCTCCCCTGCCCATGGACTACCACATCCCACTAAACTACCTACTACGACCCACACACTTGCCACGTTATGAGAAGTCGTCGCACGTTGAATATGCATCTGATATATTGTGTTCCAAATGTGTCTGCACTGCTGACACTTACTGCTAGAACGTGAGTGACAACTTAATGTTTAAATTTACATAAATCAAGTAAACTTTCCCTACGGGATGTGGAAAGCCTCGGGATATTTAAGATCGGTCCAGAGATAAACCGGTATTTTCATGTGTTTTTTTGCATTATTCTTTATATTCTGGAATCACTCTTAACCGTCGGCGTCGTACTTTTGGTTTTACAAGAATTAATTGAAGTGTTTCTAATATTGCTAAGAACGGTGAAATATTTTAATTCTATCGATTTGCTTAAAACCCTACATGCTGCCTTAGTTCGGAGTAACTTAGAGTATAATTAAATAATCCGGTCATCTTGCTTTCATATACACAGTCATGTAACTTAAAATTAGAAAAAGTCCAACGTAAATTTCTTCGTCTTATAAACTTAATATTCCAGTTGCTCGATCACAGATCATTATCGAATCGGTAATAAGCGACGTGATAACGATTTCTTACCCATGGATGTTAAACTTTTTTTGCGATCACAATGGAACACGCGTTAAAAGTTATCGATCGGGATTATTAAACGAGCGCTTCTAGTCGCGAGCCATTTCCCGAGATATATCTTATTCGCACATATCTTCATTCAATCTTTCTCGAGTGCCGTATTGCATTTAGCCGGTTTTCGGCAAGCCAAATATTGAGAAAAGCAGTCCACATAATAAACAATCCGACAAGCGCGTTCATTTGACGTTTGACGTACGGCCACGATATCGCGTGCATCGGCTCCGCTCGGCTCAGATCGGCAATGTTCGGCTCGGCGAACGTGGTATGGAACGTATTTTCATTGTGTGATCGGTCAAATCGTTAGCGTAAGCACGTGGTTAGCACGTTTTTAACTACGTCGATAGTTATCTCTGATTGAGCTCCTGATGACCAGATTAATTATGACTTCTTATCAAATAATTTAAAATTGTCCACTCTCTCGAATAGGAGAAACCGAGCCGATTAAATAAATGTGTGTGCAATAGTAAATAGCGTGTTGGACAGCCCCAATTTAACGGGACTGGTTAATATTAAATACCTTCCCGCCGTGCCGCGCCGCGCCGCACACGAAATAATGTCGAGGTGTCCGGCGTTAATAACTACTATATATTATAAACTCACCTATAGCTAGACTCTACCGCCTTGGTAACGAAAATTATGGCGATATTGACATATTTCGGCACTCATTGAAAATATGCAAGTTAAATATAATAAAGGCGATGGAGCCTTGTCAATCAAGTTAATAACTAGTTTATTATTTCTGTTCGACAAACGATATTTTTTGTGGATATTTTATCTATCTATCTAAAAAAAATCGATTCGAGTTTAAGGAATGCATTGGTATTATAATGAATTTGTTAACATTTTAGTATTTAACACTCGTATTTCGTCTTCCACTCGGGAATGAATTTTAATGCGGGACTTAGAGAAACCGGGGTGGGGTGCGGGTTGTTGCAGATGGTTAGCTTTTTTGTAGGTTGGTAAAGTATTGAAGGATGATTTAGTTGTTGGTTATTGTGATTGCAGCGGAGTGTGTTGGTGTTGGTAGTGCTGAAGCTGCTCAATGATGTTTATTTAACTTCTGTTTGTATTATAATTCTTTGTCGTTGTCTAAGGCTTGATACCATTAATAATTAAAAAGAACTTGGCTTCAATTTTTGCTTTATTAACTATATTATGTGCTTCTTTTTAATTGTTAAAGCGGTATGTTCTCTTACAAAACAGAATCGTTAAATAAAAATACGCCAATGTAAAAAATAATACCCAATAAATCCACGAATCATAGCTTTGATAACATTGCAAAAAAGTCTAGAAAAACGGAGCACTTTCGTTTTAGCACTTTTCTGCTAGCAACCAAAATATGCCTAGAGATATAGGTTTTTAATTATTGCTTTACAAAATCTTAAACTTTTAACTAAACATAAAATTCCGCAAGATTTCCACTGCTTAGCTGATGCTGTACGAGAAAGGGTCCACTATTCGCTCATCCAACTCAAATCCACTCGGTTCTCAGAGAACAAACTCAGAATTTCAGTAGAATCACTGAGTTTGGAAGACATTTACATTTATATTGGGTTTAACGTTTGGGTCCGCATTTATAAAACATGCGATAGATCTTTCAAAGAAACCGCAGCATCTCTAGAGATGTGACGTGTTTTATTTACACGTTTATGGGTTGCAGATATTAAAACACTTTTATTTTCTTAAAATTGTCAAAGGGGTGTCCCGAACTCTAATCTTCCAGTAGGCACTTAGTAGTTGCATTATTTTAAAAACCGTAAAGTCATATTATATAGATATATATATATGTATTGAATTTATAAAGACTATATCACAAATAATAACATTGTATTTTTTAATAAATCACAATAGGTAGGTATACTAAGTTTTTTAACTGATCAAACTACATGATTTATACGAGTATATTGCTACAAAATCTCAAGTCCCTCGGAGTTCGCATTGGAATTACGTATTTCGTATGTATTTCATTTTAGTTTTTTTATTTTTCCACCGCAGACTTAAACTTTAGTATTTACTTATGTCATCCCGCTGTTCAGTGTGCGTCTAGCTTAGTTAAAACTAGTTAAATATGTGTATATTGAATACGAAATTTTCGTCGTAAATGCATTATTTTCTTAACCTAGCAGAAATAATTTATTATTATATTGATTAACCCGTTAACAAAATTCTAAAAAAAAATCAAATAAGAAATACCGACAAAAATAACTCTGTTTTTTAATTTGGGTTTTATCAAAGTTTGTGACATGCAAATTTTGTTTCCATCGAATATCCTGCGGCGAACATGACTGAGAAAACTTGTTGATCTATAATCTATACGTTTCTAGCCTTTTGATAGTTTCAGTTTTCGATAGTAAAGTTTTCACGAATGTCGTGTTTGGTACCGATATTTAATATCATATTTATTTTCTATAAATATCTATTATTATAAAGGGGCAGTATTGTTTTAGCCAGATATTCACTTTGGTAAATTTAAGATATATGTATATGTATTGCAAATTTTGACGGGGCTGCTATCCAACATTTGAGCAAAGGCTTTAGAATGAATCACGAGGTGGTATCGTTCCGAAATGTTCAAATAAAAATCAAAATGATGGTAATACTTTGATATTCCGTATAAAATATAAACGAAGGGGGGCAGTGACATCGCGAGTATCACGCCTGCGCCTGCGGACCCGTTTCAGACAGTTTAATTGGAGCTATCCATTAGTTACGTGTATTTTGTAACGAAAAAAAAACAAAATGCCCCAACAAGATGTTCCAAGGTTTTCCAGCTTGCTTTTTTTTCCCAAACTTTCTGGGTTTCTCTTACACTAGATAACCTATCTTTCAGCAGACATTATTTTTATTAGTAAATTGTTATGTGTGAAACCTTCACACGTCAATTTTATTTAAAGAAATGGTAGCACAATTAACGAATTAACAGAAGTTACATATAATCCTCGTTTTTTTGGGTTTAAAACTCAACGTAAAGTAATAAAAGGGACTATTGTTTGAATTTAGCCTTTACTTTAACTTCTACCTATGTTGTGTAAACCGGCCTCCTGATTTCCTATGTACGTGTGCAATATTATATGCTGTTTAACAAATAACAATTTTGCCTCCTTCTTCCTCAACTATTGTTTGAATTTATTGGGAAATTAAAGTATGATTTACTATATGTACGTGTGCAGTTAGTATATGCTGTTTAACAAATAACAATTTTGCCTCCTTCTTCCTCAGACTATTGTTTAAATTTAGCCTTGACTTTAACTTCTACCTATGTTGGTGTAACCGGGCCTCCTGTTATGGGAAATTAAAGTATGATTTACTATATGTATGTGTGCAGTTAGTATATGCTGTTTAACAAATAACAATTTTGCTTTCTTCTTCCTCAGATCAAGCTCGGCGAGGGTATCGAGCTGCTGGAGGAGCAGGTGCGCGCCGTGAAGTGGGCGGACTACCGCAAGCTGACGCGCAGCCTGGCCGCGCTGCTGTTCAGCCCGGCCCGAGCTGGCCACGTGCTCCGTCACGGGCCAGCGCTGGAGCCGCGCGGGGCTGGAGGAACGCCCGACCAAGCCGCCTCTGGACCGCCACAAGGTTCAGGCCATCATATGTGAGTGCTCTATATTAACAACTAGATACTAAGGAGGAGCAGGTGCGCGCCGTGAAGTGGGCGGACTACCGCAAGCTGACGCGCAGCCTGGCCGCGCTGCTGTTCAGCCCGGCCGAGCTGGCCACGTGCTCCGTCACGGGCCAGCGCTGGAGCCGCGCGGGGCTGGAGGAACGCCCGACCAAGCCGCCTCTGGACCGCCACAAGGTTCAGGCCATCATATGTGAGTGCTCTATATTAACAACTAGATACTAAGGAGGAGCAGGTGACCACGTGACCACGTGATGTCTAAATTTACGCCAAGAAAATCAGCTAGGAAAATTATATTTCAACTTCAAATTCATGCGATTGGTGAAATAATAAAGTGTAAATATTTTTGATAGATTTATTATTTCGAAACTTTAAAACAATCTCTTTACCCTTTTAATGTAAGTCATTAATACAATATTAATTTTATTCAAAGGTTTGTGTAAAAATAAACCCAAGTTATCCTTAATTGAAATAAATGACGTCAACATGACGCCTTTCGTGTAACCTTTGATATATTGGGTCTGAGATCCTGCGAAATGTAGTGAGTTTCTTAGTAGGAAGAGACTTGTGATTTCGTTATTATATTTATAAAACATATGGTTGGGAAATTCACCTACTGAAGAAGATGATAGGATAGAGGCGTGATACGAAACCGTAATGTCGGAGTAAGTAAGTAGGTAAACAATATACAATGAGATTTTGTATATTATTGTTCCGCGCGAAAAAGAAATAGGATTGATATTAATTTGCGGAAGATATTATAATGCTCAACGTGTTGGCGTTGTTTTAGCGTGTTATTTCAATTTCCCGAATCCCGGTGTAATTTGGAGTATTGTATTTATATACGCTGAATGAATTCGTACAAGCTTTTTCAGAATGATGTTATTTCAAAAAAAATATACCAACGGATTTTAGAAATTAACACGAGATCTACATATTCCCCGTATTGATTTGGTTGCGTTTTAGTCCGAAAAGGTACTATGTGAATCCAATAAAGTGGTATAGCAGCGAAACGAAACGGATGATTTTGTCTAGGGTAACGGAATTTTTCTGCCTTTGAAATTCCCTTTCGTCAAAAGGATTAATCACCAACATTCCATTGCCATCCATCAATGTGAGCAGAAATCCCAGTTTAAATTGAAACAGAATTTACACGTTAATTTAACCGCTTTGTAAAATTTTGCCTCTGCGTATACCTATTTTATACTTACTATTCTATTATTCTTTCTTCATTTTCTAGGTTCGTTGCACTCTACCAGAGTAAACGATAGTATAAATCACAACATACTTTTAATCAATCGCAAGATGT
Source organism: Micrasema minimum (assembly GCA_022494985.1). Classification (NCBI taxonomy): domain Eukaryota; kingdom Metazoa; phylum Arthropoda; class Insecta; order Trichoptera; family Brachycentridae; genus Micrasema; species Micrasema minimum. The sequence goes on from JAGVSP010000733.1 coordinate 33,729, forward strand.
ACGTTCGCCTGTATCATGAAAATGTTGAAGGATGGTTCCGTGTATTAGGCGCCCATTATCATATTCCATCGTGTTGATCAACTACCCTCTCATAGCGCCTTTTGTTTGCTGACAGCTTTATGCCTGTTTTCTAATTAAGCTTAAGTCGGCCGCCAACAACGCAACAAAATATGAGAGAAAATAAATATTGTGTAGAGAACCTGGCGCCGCCGGCGTCAGGCATGATGGGTGGAACACCTTCTCAAATGGAATTATAAACTACCTACATATTATAAAACAGCTTAAATAGTAAAACATGGAACCCTCGTAAATATTACTTATTATTTCGTTAGTCCATTTTAGAGAGAATAGTAGTATTGGGTTCATTTTAATTAAAATAATGTACATCTCCACCTACCCCACCTTCTTAACATAATACGTTATATCGTAAAATTCTATATTATTTATTGATTTGTTAAGCTTTATGTAGTGACGGCATAATTAAATTATTGAATCAAACAACTTTGTTTTTTTCGTGAGTGCTGAAAAAAAAAGAGTTCCACTACTTCGTAAAATGTTCATTAAATCACTTGTACAATGTACAACCCCTTTCGTTTTGTTATCTATTTGAAGTACCTACAAATACTTTACCAAGGAAAAAAAATTACCGTCATTTTCAAAATAAACATACTAAATGTGTAATTAAATATATTTTCAGAATGTAGCGAAAATGCTGAGTGGAAAATGGCATTATGATTTGTACTAGTACCAATGTTTTTGAAGTGAAAACTTCTTTAGAATCGTTGGGAGTGATTTGAAACTCTATGAAACGAAAAAGCGACACTAAAAATAGACAAACATATAGATCTATGGGATTTAGCCTGCGAGAGAATGAGATAGAACACAGTTGTATAGCGTTTCCTATTATCTTCGTCTTCTCTTTGTGCGGTGCTTCGTAACCTCCACACTCTTGTCTACCAAGCGTTGTGCGCATGCATGTAGTAAGTTTGTAATGTATGTGTGCGATCAAAAACAGTAATTGACGCGGTATTTCACAGATTTATTGATAAAATCGAAACAAAAACTTTTGTCTCATACTTTAGTTATCATAAGCCGCTCGTATCACTTGTAGAAATTGAAGACATGGATCATGAATAATAAAAAAAAAAAAAATATCAACTGGGTACCAATATTTATAATAAATAAATCCTATAATTATCCCACTCCTGATTTTGCATTTATCTCATTCTCTCTCAGCTTAGTTTTATTAAGGTCTCATTTCTACCTGGTGTGAACTGCACACATGTTTTTTTTTATTAATAAAAACTATACTTTTTACCAATAATACCGTTATCTCAAAAATTTAGGCTTATCGTAAAATAATAAAATAAATGTGCGTAATAAATAAAAGCTCTGAAGAATGTTGGCTATTCACCCCGTTGCGCGTTGGATGTATGAGGTCGTATTTCGTTACTTTGATTGAATGTAACATGTTGATTGATGCGGCAAACCTTACGAGGTAGGGTAGACTATACCTTTGAAGCTGTACAAACCGGGACCTTTGAAACGTTTACGTGAGCTGTACATTTCTGGCGACCATTTTTTAAAAAGAAAAATGCCTCTTACAGGATGTTCTGTTACCTAAATAAACATAGCTTTGTGTGTAGATAAACATAAATCTCAAAAATGTAATTATTTTAAGATGAGTATTTGCTTCTTCTAATGAAATTTACTGCGAATTGACGTTTTTAATAATTTTAATTTTTTAAAATTATTACTTAAGTCTACCCCACGCTCGCGCTGGTTAAGATTTTTTTTAGCGTTTTCATGGAAATGAACCATTATTCCAAGAACTTCAAACAAAAAATCTTTTTTCGTGTAAGCTTTTAAATAAATATATAATTTTACAAAAATCTAAGGCGTAAATATGTAATTGTAGATTTGACTATTTATACAGAACAAAAATCTACTGATAAATTAAAATAATTTTATATCACGTTTAAAACTTTTAATGATCTTAAAACAGAAAAAACAACTCTTTTTATCTCAGTTTTTAATATTCAGAATTATTTATTCTTACATAAATGTACAATGTACATATTTCCGAAAGGCATTTTGGTATACATGATTAATATACGTCATGTATTGTACCCACAGATTATGCTAAATAACAGAAATCTCATTTTCCTCCATTGTGGAATGAAACTTGTGATTGGGTTTATGTAATTGTGTTTAAATGAATATATAAATATGTAATTTATTCCGATTCATGAAAGCCCATGTTATCTTGGAGGATTAACTTATGTAATTTATCAACTTATCAACTTACTTACTTTCTCTTATTAACAAGAGAAATTCTCGTTCGAAGATATTTATAAACATATTTATTTATTTATTTTATTGTTTTTACGCCCATAGGGCTTTTTACATATACATTTTTAAATTATAACACAGTAGGTAGCTATTCATTACCGCCAGAGATGGCAGCCAGACACTGTTCCCTAAAATGCACTAGATTTGTGTTGAAAACATCAATATTGTTAGTAAACTTATTAGCCAGTGCGTGCATTCTACGTATCGGTGAGTTAGCACTGTAATTATTAGTCGATGATTGGCTACAGTAAAATAGTGCATTACTACGGGTAACTCGACCAGGCACTCGTATACTAATTAAATTTGTTAGTTGACAACAATGAAACATAGATTTTAATACTTTGAACAGAAAGAGCAAATCATTTAATATTCTTCTATTTTCTAGTGTTTGTATATTCAAAAAGTTATAATTTATTTTTACAATGGGAATATTTCATTTAAAATTAATAAAGCGCAAAAAAATATGTTGGACTCTTTCAATAGTCTTTACGTGACATTATTATATTATCATTATCATGCTATTAAAATTTATCGACGTTTTAAAAACGTAAAATGAACCTTAAAAGCATATTCCAGAAAATGAAATATGACAGTATGAATGATTGTTTCCTGTTGGTACAAAATAAGAATAACAATTGTCGCTTGATTGCGTGAAGCACAGTAATTACCCGGCCATTTTCCCTCCAAACAATGCTCTCAGCTCAAATTATTATTGCTTTGTTTTCCATTCACGTTTGTACGAAAACTGGCATTACGTGGAGGGCGACAGTAATAATGAGCCAGTTATTACATGGTTATTACATCTTGAATTGGCTAGTGAAAATATTGTCTACCCTGAGTGGCTACGAGCTACGACCGTAACATGAGAGTACGGGAGGTGAGCAGACACAAAATGGAGGATGTTCAAAACTGTTTCGTAAAGGGTGACTTTTTAAATGGATATTAACAATAATAGTGTATAAGTATGTAAATGTAGTTATAACATGAAAAGTAATACATTATTCATAATAAGTTTACGAGTGTATAATATAGCTATGATTAAAAATGTATATTGTTAGGATAAGAATAGGCAGGAAATGAGAAAACGTAATGTAAATCATTAGTAATATAGAACCAAATAAAAATAATACAAAATAAAAATATATATACATACTTACATACATACGGAAAAATCTAAAGACATCTGTTAGGTCTATTCACAATGATAAGAATTGATTTTGATAAGAAAATTTACTTTTCGCAATACAGAAGCTTTAGATAACGAAACATATTTCTATTTATTATTATTTAAATCATTTTTATTTTCCATTAAGTAGTTCACCCATTCTACAGAAAAAAAAACATATAATTTAGGCATCACTAAATTCAAAACTAGTTTAAAAAAATCTAAAGCTTCAAAAATAGTCTAAAGTATAGCATGTCCCCTAAATAATGAAGTGAAGGGAAAGGCAAGCCAACTTTACACAGGCACTTAGCTCTGCCTCCCTTCCTTGCTTCACCCGATTGCCCAATTACCCGGAGGCTGTCAAAGTTAAATGTGAAACTTAATGCGATTTAATTATATTCTTTGTTTATCTACACGACTTTTTTCGCCTTATCCGCGATGTTATGAATAAATTTTGATGAGGAGTACAAGATTATGGTAGTTCCTAAGGTAATTTCGAGAACTGTGTTCAATTTTTTTTTTTTTTTGTTTTTTGAGTACAACATAATTTGTATGAAAACATAATAATAATTGTAGCACAAACAAAAATATTGAGTGTTATTATTTCTTCCTTAGATAAAGAACGAAAATTTTAATTATTGAATTTGATACACATGGTCTGAGATTTCTTCCAATTACAAAAATAAGTTAAATAATCTTTAAATGCATATTAGAATAAACTTTTAGACTTTTGATTATTGAATTTGATTCATAAAGCTACGACGATAGGATTTTTTTATTATCTCGAAGTTACAACTATTTTTAAACAAAACAACTAAAAGTAATAATTTGCATGCATTTATAAGAAGTTAATAATAAAATTATAAAAAATAATAATTTGCATGTATTTATTAGAAGTTAATAGTAAAGAATTTTTTTTTTGTTTCGGTACAGTTCTTATATCCCTAAATAAAGCAGTATAACCTCCGTTATTGTGTTTAATAGCTGGAATTTTTGTATCGGTTTTGTATGACGATAGATCGGTGTTTACGTCTCATGTGCTGTTTGTGAGTAAGACAGAGGAGCTTAGTACAGGTGCTCAAGTAATCCGCTTACTTTCAAACCATAACGTTTTTGTCACGTACACAGCTAGCGAGCTTCATAATCTAAAGCAACTACTGTCCCGTGTACATAATCTCTTCCCTACACGAGCATACCCACTCCTTATACAAATAATAAGCTTTATCATAGAGAAGCATGGTATGAACTTTGTTAAATTTAATCCGACGAAAATAGAAAACGATGTGTTTATTATTAAACTTTTTTATTATTTTCTATTTAGCTGCATGGTTTGAGAAAAACGAAATTCTCTGAACAGGTTATTAAAATAGTAATGTAGATAAAAACGAATGTCGGTAACTTAAATTAGAGATTTTTTAAAAACTATGATAGATTTCATTATTTCTTGGCTACGTATTTTTTCTATGAGTTTCTGAAAAGGGTCTTATTATTAAAATAAAACGTAAAATAAAAAAATAAATAAAACGCAAACTTTTATTTAAAATTAAAATCATTTCATCTCCTTATTCTCGTTTTTATTTTTCACCAAAATACATTGACATTAACAACGTAAGCAAATGGAAGAAAATAAAACAATATTGGAATAAATTACAATAATATTTTATGTCTATAATGTTAATATACTTTTCGTATAAATATACGATATTTGAATTCAAATTGGATAATCATTTAGTCAAACTAATTCAGTGAATGAGTTACCTCAGAGTAAATAAACATTTTCAACAGAATGATAAATATTTGTATGGGATAATGTTTTCCCACTTTGTACACAAACATTCGCACGTTGGAACATTAATACCTCGTAATAACATACGTACACTATACATTATGATATAAAAAAGATAATAACAGTTACTGACTATATCTGGAATGATGGGATATCTGAAGCTTAAGTAAAAAATTCTAAATTCTATTCCCAGTCGCTTAAGCCGGAATTATACACCGTTTCCCACGATGAGACCGCGAAACTCCAGAGGGTGATTATTCATGATATTCTGAGAAAAAAATCTTAATAAAGTTTTTCAAAAAACTCAATTCTAATTTCTTAAAAAAATTATTAAAATATGAATAAAAATTCACGCGTGTAATACCGTCCATTTTTGAACTGGCTGACACCACGTGACCTGCACCAATTTCAGATATGAAATTCGAATTTTGAATGTCCGCACAAGGCAAGGCGTTCGGTGACCAGAGCGGACCCCCACTCCTCCCCGCCCACCGCCACCCCGCCACCGCTAGCATTTCAAACAGAAGCCAGTATTACATAGTCGCTTTTTATTAATACTTTTTTTAATTAATTATTAAAAATGCCTGGATCAAAATTTTTTTTTTCTCAGAATACCATGAACAATCACCCTCCGGAGTTTCGCGGTCTCATCGTGGGACACGGTGTATTAGAGCCACGCCGCGTGTCGCCACGCTTCCCCCACCACCGATCCCAGGCCAATCGGTCGATCGGTCGGCGACACGCGGGACATGTCTAATATAATCATTTTCATACTAAATGTATGAAATCGATTCCAAACCCACGCGTTGCGACACGCAGCGCGGCTCTAATATAATTCCGGCTTGACGCCCTTAGTACACCACCGCCGCGATACACGGTAGTGAAACATCAGCAAATCGTTGGCAGTAGCGAGAACACAGCGATACGTTTTTACACCGCAAATTTCGCTGCGCTAAGCTCATTTGTGTTTAAAATGTCACCCCTGTCGAATGTTTCTCTCTCCATGTCTGAAGAAGAGGAATTATTACTGCTCATGTAGAATATGGGTTCATGAAATTAACCAAAAACGAATCATCTAAATCCATCTAAAAAATAATTAAATCCGCCTCTTTCTGGATTTTTCTCCATGATACTTCTTTTTTAAAAGTATTTTTACAACCAATATGCCCCATAACGTATAATTCTGAATACCCGCGAATCAAATGCATTATTTTTTCTGTAACATTGGCGCCCGCCATCTTTATCGCTGCGAAAATTTCTTTTTTGACAGATCTACGCGATATCGCGACGGAACGCGAAAATCGAACGGCGGTATCGCCGCGTCATGCGTCAGTGCAAAATAAGTTTAGCTGCTACCCGTGATAAGCCGTGAATAGAGACGCAAACATAGGTCACAGAAACAGTCACAGAAAGTAAGAGCGAGACCCAACATACGCGATACCGTTTTCATACAGATTTTTCGTGGTTTCGCCATCGCAGATCGCTGCGATGGTGTACGAAAGGCGTTAGAAAGGGTTTTCTATTCTAGAAATGGCTGTTCCATTTTTGAATGAAACATTAACAAAGCGGTTATAGTATGTAGAATGTACTTAAAATAAACATCGAATTTTTTTAATGCTAAAAAAAGTGTTTTGGATGGAAGTGTTATTTTTTCAAAAATTAATAATTGAGGAAAAATTTAAAAACTCCATACATAATATGATGAATATTTGAAATTGATATTGAAATTACTAAATCACGATAAGGTCATTAATAGATAATGTATTCGTTGTACTTAATCATGCCATGTCTTTCGCGGCCTTCCTCGACTTCTACATCCAGACACACTCGCATCATAAATCTTTTTAGCCGTTCTTTCATCATTCATTCGCTCCACATGACCAAACCACCGTAAAATACCTTCCCTAATTTTGTCGATAATGCTTATCTCAGATAATTCTCATGACGTAATGTTTTTTTTTCAGCATACGTTAGTCGACGCTTTCCGTTGGTGGAGGTAAGTCGCATAAAGCAGGTGCTGGCATACAAGTGCAAGGAAAACTGCACCGCTCTTAGGATGAAAACTGTCAGGTATGTGGAACATTCATTTTACCAATTCACTACCATTCCTGTTCAAAAGTCTGTAGTCAAATGTAAGATTCTCCGTCCATGTAATAAAAATGAACCTGTAATATATTTTTTTTTTTTAAATGAGTAAAATCCTTATCCTGAAAAGGGGGGAAATTAGTTAAATCCCAATGTAATCAGATTGTTCATTTTTATGTTTTTTAACTCAAATTTTATTTTACAATTTTTATGTTTTTTAACTAAAGTTTTATTTTACAATATCTAATCTTTCGATTCGTCATCAATGATTTATTTCCCACGTTTTTGTATTATATTTGTGTATGAATAATATTGCTATCAAATTCTAAAGAAATTGTTAATTTGACTCTATATCAGGCTTACTTAATATATATTTTTTTCTAGGCACATTTTCCGTGGAAATATTAGCCTCCTAAATAGTTGTTAGTAGAAGGAAAATACGTGTTGGACTCCAAAATCTTCAAATTCCCCTCACGATTCACCATTAATGGTGCTTTATATTACAATACAATGGACAATCCTTCGGGCGTTCTGTGGGAAATCAGATCACGTTGCTTATAAAACCAGTCTGTAAACTCTCGCTGTATTTTCCTGAAATAAACGCCGCGCACCGCACCGCCTAGCGTTAGTACAAGGATATATCAAGGAGGTATCTCGCATTGGACGAATCTGATCTTTCCATCGCAAGTGTTATAAAACATAATTCTTGTTATCATCTGTCATCTTACAATATAAAACCTCCTCCACAAAATAGCCAGCCGTTTTTATCGTACAGTACAACCTCTAACGCCGAGTCTTGTTTCTTGTGTTATGTAACGTGAATAATGAGAATTGTTTCAGAATCCGATAATCTCTGCAAGCGGAGATTACGTCCTCCGTTTATTTATGGCAGACCGAATAGAAAAATAAGGGTTTGTTACCGAGAGAACAGAGCGAGATTACCAGTGCTATTGTTATCAATGATATAACTGACGTGTAATTACCCTGTTAAGACTATATCGCTGTTTCCAAATAAGAAACTCGTTTTCTTGGGTTTCCCTCAAAATAATTCAATCTGATTACCTAGACATAATATATCTACTATGTATGTGCATATAATAACTGAAATGACTGATTTACTGTTATTGGTTAAATTGTAGGTAATCGATGGAAATTTTTACGCTGTTTTCTATTTGTTTTTCTTAGAGTTTCCGTTATTTTTTTATTCTCTTGCATTTTAGTAGGAATCATATTTTTTTCAAACTTATTCCAGTAAACAGTTTTTAAAAGCTCCGTAAATTACGATTTATTCAAAGTCTGAGGTTGTAAAAGTAATGGCAGTTTTTCTACTTTTGACATTTTGTATTGTTTATGGTCTCGAGCAAATAAATCTTTGTCACAAACTTCAGAAGTTCTCATTTTTAGTGGTAACGTGGAGATAATTTGTAAAAATTATTATTCATTCGATGTGCTTATTTTGGAAGTAAAACTCTCTAAATGCAGTCACTCAACCCGAGTGATTGATAGAATATTGTATTCCATCTTTTATCTATAAACTATACTCTCAAATTTTTGTCTAGTGCAATAAATTTTAATGAAATTAGTAAAAAATAAGAAAGATTTTTTTTTGTAGTTACAAAATAAGTCAAATTGAAATTTAAATGTAAGTCAAAAACAGGTGTGGATATTCGCTAATAAGCGGAATGGGGAATGTTGTAGTACCTACATAAAGTGGCCACTTAACCCAGCCAATGACAGGTCATAAGCCCTGTAAACGCTCGATTATCCATATTCCTGAATTTGAAAACAAATCTACCTCATCTCTGTAGGGATATAAAATGAAATAAAAACAAATTATTCAAGTGTTTTTGTGAACGGGTTAAATAGTAATTTTTAAAGCATTTTGTGGCCAGAAATGAGAAGGATTTAACAGATTATAACAATACCGAAAAATAGAATGTAAAATGAAAAATGTCAATAACCATTGTCGAACAGACATTTATATGAAATGTAATTGTAATGAATTCATTACTCGTATTATTATGATACAGTGATTATATTTGATCCATCCAGCCTACTGGAGATTTGAATATTTTGGGGTTCCGATAATTTCACTTTTCTGTCTGGAAGTTCTCCTCTTAACCAAATGATGTAATATATTTATGAAAGTTATTTGATCAGTTTTAATAGCACCCTGGGTGGCGGTAATACCGAGCTGTGCTGAGCAGTATGTTTACACCAGAAGTTAGGAACTTTCAGTGTGTTGCTTAGCTTAGCAATATTTATCTAATTTTGTTCATTACAGAATTAGGTTGCGATAACTTTTCAACGCGAACGGAGGAGGGAGGTGGCTCTATAGCGAAACGTTATTTATTTTAACTACTTCATTCCTAGGGATAATTACGCTTCGCTTATAAATTACACAATTAATTATGTAATTTAATCCACTTTACCCCAAATACCATATGAATCACACGGTCAAATAGTTTATTGAAATTAGAAGCGAAATTCAAATTTTCTGTTTTTCTTTTGATAAATTTTGATAGTATCTGAATAAAAAAGTTCCCATGAATATTATTACTACACTAGTTTTCTGTTTTCGTGAACTTTTGAAACAAATCTCGATATAATTTTTTCTAGTAATCTGAGTATTTCTCCGATTGTGTGTACTGATACAATTTATTTACCGAACTTGCAGATCGTTGGATGTTGGATCTACCCAACTTTTCCAATAAACTTAACGTATCCGACTCACCCTTCTTTGGGCCGAGTCTTCACAAGCGGAATCACGATAATAACTCTGAAAAACCAAGGGTTTTTTTCATTTAATCATGTTAATTACAAAGTCAATGCAAAACAAGTACGTGCCTTTTTTTTATTCAAAAAGTATTCATTTGTTTTAAAATGTCTCTAGTTTGTTAGTTACCGCTTCCACTATAGTTTGTTTGATCTCGTAACTATGATTACAAATATTTTCTTCGTTCACCACGTTCGCTCCTATGTGGAGCATGTGGACATCACTAGATCCCTCCGGAAGAAACTATCGACAGCCAGCTCTTTCGCCTCCTCTCACGTCAGGCCCGCATCCATCAGCTCCGCCAAGTACATCCGGAAGATGGTCATCGACGGTATTCCAGGACGGTGGCATCCTGCAGGCGAAAAGAAGAGGCGGCTCCCGAGGCATCAGGAGTACATGCCCAAGCCAGGTCCACCGTCGCGATTTCACTACTCCAGTTATTGGAGTTTGCTGCGTCCGTTCCCGAACTTCAACGTTGGTTATGAAGTCAAACCACCTAATGCCTAGTATCCTTTTCAGACACTTGTTCTCAAAACTCAACTAACGAGCATTCTGAGCTTTTGTGAGGTGCCAGGATTCACATCCGTTAAGGAGCACCGGCACAATGCAGGAGTTAAAAAGTCGGAAATTTGTTTCAAACGAGTATAAACTGGAATCCCAGACAGCACGCATCGTGTTGAAGGTTGCTTCAGTAATTCCTAGGCGGATTGCGAGTTCCTTGTGCGTGCTGCCATCTTCAGTTATATGAAATATGAACGCCTAAGTATCTGTTAATGTTAGTCATAATATTATGCATCGAAAAAATGTTCACCCACTTAAAAGTATAGTTGAGAAAAGCTTGTTAAAAATTTTGCATTCACAAAAATAATTTTTTGAAGAGTTTGTCCATATTGCGAAAATCGCCCAGTGCACTCCTAATAAACTCGTATGTCGGAAACTTGACAGAATATTATTTAAAAACTAATATTGACATGTCGACATGTGTGCCGGCCAATAATATCATTGGTGCCGGCATGACAAACGACAATATTTTTAGTCTCGAATCACGTGTCAATTATAAATTGGAAATTATTTTCACTACTTTTTAAACAATGTGGAGGTAAAAATAGAAACTCGATGTAAATACAAGCAGGAACCAGTGTATCTACTTCATATTAATTTGGAGTCGATTTTGTGTTTTTTTTTTGACCTATGTTTTTGAGAAATTTGAGTAATAAGTTGAAATTTTTTTCAAGAAATGTTTACATATTGTGGCATTTTATATTTTAGGTATATAGGTAGTATCCACTGATGTCTTACATAGACATTACATATCGATACCTTAATATGCAAATTGTGTAACTCCATTTTTTGACAAAATTACTTTATGATGGCTGTATACACGTGCTAGGTAAATTGGGCGAGTCCAACATTATTGCAAATGCCCTAAAATCCACCTCAAGAAAAATGGGTAACTGCCACGTTAGTATTGGCAATGCTGCAAATTTGGCAATTCCACCATTTCGTTTTTTGCCCGCCCTGTAAAGTAACCGTTTTGGAGTTACACAATTTGCATATTAAGGTATCGATATATCATTATACTCGTACAAAGCACGCACCATCAACTTTACACTAGGGTAAAGTTAAATAACACAGTTTTATTCAGGAGTTTTCGGAAAAGAATATATTTTTCTATTTTATTTTAATCTTGTTTTGTTCACCAATCCTTTTTAGCGACAGCTCAGTGCAGCAGGGCGCGGGCGGCGCGGCCGGCGGAGCGGCTAGCGGCGCGGCGGGCGGGCGGGCGGCGTCCCGCCCCTGATCCTCCGCCGCCCCCCACAACGAACCCCGCCCTCCCACGGGCGGCCATAGTAACGAAAGCAATACACTTTACCGTACGCGTAGTTTTAAAAACTAAAATTTAAAAAGATAGCTAATTTTAATAAGAAATATACATATTATCGCGTGCGATAAAAATCGCACACATGCTGTGACAAAACATTTATGTTTTTTCCTTTTTTGTTAGTATGTTTCCTATTTATCCGAATTGAAAGTTTTCGGGTTCATTTGATGTAGTTAAAGGGTTTTATATTAGTTTAAAGGCTAGGAATTAAGTCCAGTAAAGTGCAGTTGAAACCCGAGGTTATTTTGTATACAATTAGATATGTATACCTACCTTATACGAGTACATACTCTTATACATATTTATATGTATATATATAAATAAATTTACCGCCTTTTCACGCTTATTATTTGTTTTTGCGCTGTGAAAGTATTTCAAATGATTTTCATCAAATAATACTGATTGTTATTATATCATACATATCTTGGAACGTAAACAGTTTTATTGCAACTGAATGTTGTTGTCCGGAGATTTTGACAAAGGGAAACCCGAATTTTATCGATAATTCTACCAAACAACGAAACTTCCTAATGGTGGTTAAATACTGCCAAGAAACGGATTTATAGTTATCATTATTAAGTGTTATGTAATATAAAATTTCTACGAAGAGCATTTCTTGTCATTGTTGGTGTTGGTTCTATTACTTTATGTAATATTGTTGCCTAATTCACCTAGTCACGAAATAAACCTATTTTTACCAATTTACTTTGTGTTACATAACTCAGATTAAATAGTTTGTGGTCCTACCTATCTTGGTCGGTACTTCACTTTCTAAACCTTAGCTTTTCCACTCTCCACTTCAATACCACACTAATAAAATAGAAAAACAATTATAAATCGATCAAATGGAATTTTCTGTTTGTCTTGTTCAATTTGTTTACTCTGTACTCTTTATTCTTCAATGTTATAGTCAAATAAAATGTACTACTTAGTGCCAATCAATAGTAAATTGTAACGCTTAGATCTCATTTTGTATATTGGTAAGTCATCTATTGAAGATTCACGGAATATAATACCCACGAGTACCAACAAAGCCATCAATAATGATTGGTTTTGAAACCCAAACCAAACTAATAATGATTAATATTTTTATATCGGCTGTAATAAGTTAATGTAAACTGATAAATTTTTGATAATATGTTAATAACTTACTTTTTCAAGTTATATTATGAAAGTTGTCATATCCTTTTATTTTTTCAAATTGTGCATTGGTACTGAATTGGTTCACCAAGTACAAGTGTATATGTGTACATGTGTTTATTATATGAAGGCAAGACGATCAATCTTATTCTTCAGTATCAGTCCAAGGAATCTGACATGAAATCATTTTTAATTGGAAATCAACTTTAAAGAAAATATTTCATATTAATACCATTGGGAATCAAACCCGAGAACTCATGCATGATAGCCCAGCGTGCTAACCATGAGGCGACATTTATTTACCTTTAAAGTCAAATAAATATTCCTCGAAATATTCAATATTGTGAATGTTGCAATGAGTCGATAAAGCTTTCTAACTAGTTTATTTTTTTGATTATGGAACTGAACAAATCGTTTGCGAATAAATATTTCGACTTTTAAACCATAAAATACCTTATAATATTGAATGAAATACTGATATTGGTTACTAAATTAAAACCATAATTGTTTTAATAAGATTTATACTTTAAACATTTTCGGTAATATTAATATATTTTTGAATATTAATAATTCATAATATTTAAAAAGAATAGTTTAGTTTATTGTATCGTTCCCAAAACTTGTCCCTCTCTTTGGAAATATAAAAATAAATATTGTGTAATAATTGATTATACTATAAATTAGTGCCAAACACGGGAAGAAGATGTCTTATATTAAAGATGATGTATTAGTTTCTAAACAAACGAGCATTTTTACTGAACCCTTTTTATCTTGTCAATTTTCTAAGATTTTATGAAACTCTTGTGGTAAATGGTGCCAAATCTTGCATTTTAATAATAGGTTATATATATACGAATATAGACATTTTATGTTATCCCATAAATAAAAGCAATACTTTTGAATAGTTTTTAGTATTTATGTACTACACGTTGATACAGTTATTTTGTATAAATATTTCATTCTGAAAATCTAATCGAACTTATTATCACTCTTTCACTCACTTCTTTCTTTGAAAGTATAAAATAATAAATTTTTTAAATATCTGTGTAGGTATTTGATTTTTCGCTTCTTGTTGATTGTTAGTGGAAGCTTTGTTACTCCATAATATATTATTCTGCGAAATAAAATTTATATCCTGTTGGTAAATCAATTCATTGTTCCATAAAAACCTAAAAATTCGGTTTTTTTAAATATTTTATTTAAAAATGTAAACAAATAGTTGGGGTTTTGTAAATCACAATATGTCCAGAAAATAATGTATTTTAAATAGTTGTGAATATAAAATATATTTATAATCTAGTCGAGTTTTGTATTGTTTCGACCTGAAAACATAATTTCAATAAAGTAATTCTCAACCACTTCCCTTCCACATTTTGTGCGCTTTGTAAGCTCTATTAATGCAAGTTTATAACTAGAAGTTTCAACTAAACTGAACGGTCTAAAATAAACGATAAGCACATGACTTGATGTCAAGTGACATATTATTGCAGTAAACGGCAACAAATATCTGGGAGAATTGAATGTTTTACTATATGATACAATTCGCTCACGTAAACCATATAGTGGCACGATGATAATTTTAGCGATGGTGTAGTGTTATATAAACATAACTGTAAAAGGTTCCTCTTATTTATGTTGCAGTTGGTATTAATATAAGGATAATATTTAGTGCAGAAGAAATGATAAGTACGTACCCAGCATACAGTGATACCTACATAAACATAATGAAATAGTTTTCACTCCTCGCTTTGTTAGAGGCATCACTTCTTCAAATCTCTTGTGCCAAATAAATTAGCCCATTTTGCTAATCGAGTGATATTAGACTGACTTGGGTTGTCTGCCAATATTGAATCGAATTTTGGATATCATATTTCCTCTATTTTGAGTTAGAAGACTGTCAAAATATCCATTTATGAACTCAAGTTTGTAGGTAGATAAGTTATATTTGGTGAACGAGTGTATATAATATAATATTATTCCTAGAACATACATAGTTTAATGGTTGAGAGACCGTCGAAGAGGTAATATTCTTAATGGTGATTATTTGAGGGTTTTGTTATGTCGATAAGATGTTGATATTTTCCTATGGACGTTGACCTATATGATATATATAAATTTAACCTTTAATTTTAATTGTTTTGTTAGTAATGAAATGTTTACGTTGAGGAAGCTTCACATTACGCGTAAAGTCATATAAGTGCATCAATTTCCTATTAAGTGTTTATTCTGTATGACCAATACAACTTATCTTTACACAATGGTGTCACTTTATAGCTAAATTATATTAAATAATCTATTCATTTACACGAAATGATACTTATTAAATTAATATACATGTGTTACGTTGTTTTATATTTTATGGTCCTTTAATATGATCGATTTAGTCATCTTGAGAGTATGTGCAATTATCCTGTTTATGACTTGTCACTTGATTTATATTATGTTATTAATAATATATTTAAAAACATTGTTATTGTTTTGAGTGCTAGTTTTTAACTATTCTATAGAGGGTATCGAAGTTTTTATTGTATTGGGTTTTAATTAATAAATTTATTCTGTTTTAAAATGTGTTTTTATTGCAAACCTTATTTTTAAATTTTCAGATTATTAACCAAATAAGTCAATTACGATTTTCATTCTCCTGTGACTTCTTGTGTTAGTTGAATTGCTTAAAAAAAGTAATGAATATACGAAATTAATAACGTGTATACAGGTCTAAAAAATTTCGATATAATTATTTTTTTTAAATTGCGTTTGTTTTAATTTGTAGATATTATTTATCCATATGAATGGAATTGTATAAAATAAATGCCACATAACTCTGTAGTACATTAAATAATACACATTTCTACTTTCAAGTAAAAGAAACTGTCATTTTTGTGTTGCAGAGAAAAAAACGGCGTAGATTAACACGCAGTTAGACATGTTCTAAAAAAAAATGAACACGATTTCCAGTCTCTGTTGAGATGTCAAATTGTTATGTACAATATATCGCATTTAAGACGCGTACCTACACTACATAATATGGCGCCAATCATTAGAATCTCTGATAATTTATCCTTTGATAATTTATCTCTGATATACAGGGTGTAACAAAACTCGTAGTACAACCCGAAAACTGGTGAATCTACATCGTATTTGAAGACGATTGCGTAATATGAATTTTTAATCTGAGCTTGAAAAAAAAATTTTATTTCTCACCAAAGTTTTCATAACTATGGCAGATTAAGTAAAATTGCTCAAATTCTTATTTAAACGCGTTTTAGAAATTTGTTTTCTTAAAGGATAGTATTAATTTGACTAAATACATGATATTTGATAATAATTTGCAAAAAAAAATCGAAAAAAAATCTACTTCGTACTCAATTTTCTCGAAAACTAAGGGTCAAATAAAATAAAAAAATCTACAAAATCGACTTTAAATATGATGTAGATTAACTGGTTTCCCGCTTTTACATCGAGTTTTGTTACAACCTGTATACGCGTCTAAAATGCGATATGTTTTTTCGACATGTCTCGGAATGTGTGCCCAGAGGTCTCCAAACATTTGAATACTACTTATAGGTTTCGCTTCCCTGTCCGATGTTGTCTAATCAGCAGATGTGGAAAACAAACTGTAGATTCGGATAATTAGACTCAAAGTTCAATGATTCCCTTGCCGTATTTGAGGAAAATGTCGAGTGACGAGGGCTGGCCAGTAAGGCCTCCCGCAGTTAAACCGAGCCCGGGTGTTGCATCATTACTTGTGTTTAAAAAAAAAACATGTCAGTATTATAATAAAAAATTTCTTGAAATAGGTATATTTGAAAAATAAATCTATGCTTACTAATTTCAATATCTTGAAAAAAATTATGGACCTAATAATAATTTGTGTCTAGTAATGTAATGCGAGTTGTGTAAAAATAATATTTTTAACTTTGATGACTAAAATCCGTCGTTCGAGACGCAGAGTTCTATAATACCCTTGCCGTAACTGAGAGAGACGTCGAGTGACAAGGGCCGGCCAGTAGGCCTCTCGCAGATAAACCCAGCCCGGGTGTTGCAGTTCACCGCTTGCAGCCTCCCGTCACTTGGTCTCATACTGCCGCAGTGCTTATCACCCGAGGGTAACACCGGCTCTCCGTCAGCCCAATAATCATATCCGGATTCACAAAGCGTTTTCCCTGCAATATACAAATTAACTCAGTTTATACTAAAACTAGGAGACAAAAAATATCGTCGGTCAATGCCAGAACTTCGAATCTGCAGAACGTCCGTTTGAGATGTTGAATTATTGCAAACCTATTTTGATTGCAACAAAATATATCTTTAATGTTCGAAGCACAAATCATTTTATCAACTTGATTAAATAAATAAAATGAAAAAACTGTTTTTTTATTCATTTTTATTATACACTTAGACAGTACTAGTTTCGACAGTTCTGTATTTTATTTATTTACCTACAATAAAAGATGATTATTTCCTTAGCAATCTGGTAATTATTTTATGTTACTTAAATAATAGTTTTAACAGGTTTATGATATTTTAAAGTAGCGCTTTTTCAAATTCGTGGTTATGGCATAGGACGGACGATATAATTTATAAGCAGCTTTGTTTTGTATGAAATTTAACTGGCCTTAATTTTAATTCAATTTAAGTGAAGCCAAAGAGGAATAATTTTTGTCGCTAAATTATATTGCATCGGTACACCATGCTACGACAGCATCCAAATTCTATTACTGTGTCAGTAAATAGCACAGCCAGATTATCTGTTTATCATTATGTTTTCTACAATTTACCTTCCAAGGTTTTGTAAACTCCAGGAATTATAAGATCATTGAATCCAATGTAAGCAAGTGCGTCAGAGTCCTCCGATGATTGAATTTTTAGTTTTTGCAAAGCTTCAATAAATATTTTAGCTTCTTCCGCACTATTGATAATGCCAAGGTGCGATCCCTCTGAATAGCATGTCTTAAAGGCATCGTGCCAGTTCCTCGGTGTAGAGTGGACTTTATAACAACGATCTGCATCCAGTGAATATACGTAATCTAAAAAAGCCACGAACATTAAAATGTGTACAGAACTTGTAAAAATAGAATATAATTAGCAATGCCACTGTTTTCAAAATTATACTTTTTTCTATTAGCGTGCTATTTAACTAAGCAAAAAAAATTAAATATATATTTTCAGATTGTGTTCCGTATTAAAATGCCATGGAAGGCGGTCCACTTTCTTGAAATGTGGCTACGGGGGTTTAAAAACGGAAACCGGAAACACTACACTTAGAGATACAAGGAGTGACGTCATTGTTTTAGATTTTGAAATGAATGCTATTTTCAATATTTTAAATTTATTTTTGCGTGCGTTTTTGGGATATTTCATCAGTTTTAGTTTAAATATTCGCGTCTACACGAAAACATTTTTAAAATTCAATTCCGGGTTGGGCTTGCATTCCTTATTGTCATCGTGATTTAAAAAATACCTGCATCGTAGGTGTCACAGAGAATATTCGCTTTCAACAGTGAACTAAAATGTTTCTTGCATACAAAACTACGTATTGTATCACAGTTTCGATCATTATTGGTACAAGAACTCCATAGTTCTACGCAGTTTTCATTGTCTGAATAATTGTTTGGTTCGTTGGTACTCCAATTTATATAAAGTTGCGTCGCCGGGGTTCCTGGAGATATTTTTTGAAAAATTAATACAATCTTAAAAAATATACAATGTTGTAATAAAATGCTTTCCATATAACGAGATTTTTCATTCGTCTACAATAAGATATTCACCATTCAACGATACAAATGTTCCTTCAGAGATCGTGTCGTGTACCCCGATCCAAGTATTGTCACGAGTCATGTGGTGAATCAGGGCTAGAGCGTCCTCCTCAGTAGCGGGGGTAGCAAGCTCCGCACCTTCAGCTTCACACGCGAACACAGCATCCCTCCACTTTAGGAATATACTGTGTTCTTTGTAGAAAGCCCGGGAGCCACTGTCGAAAACATAATCTTTTCTGAAAAATGGCTTAGTTGATCCTGCATCTGAAAACGAGGCATTTATTTTTAACAATTTTTCGTAAGGACTATCTATGCGTGGTACCCAATATTTTGCATAATTTTATTATATTAATATATTGCTGTTTTCAAGTTGCTGTAGGTTTTTGTATTAGCATAGGTTTAGGACTATGGATATGTTTCCTATTACGTAAATTAAACGCTAATGTTTTGACTTTTATTGTACGAGTATATAGTTTTTTGCGTTTTTATTGTGCGCTCAAAAAATTTTGTTTCAATAATTGATACACTTTTTAATGTGTTTAAGAAATGTATTGGTGATACTTTATACAACCAAATTCAATAAAAAATTAATCCCACCAAATTCTCCTATATTTCTGATGACATCTAATCTGAATTCCTTCTTGCACACAAAAGCTAACTTTGTAGTGCAATGTCCATCATTGAATTGTCCTCCCCTTGTTAGCACAACACAGTTTTCGTTTCCACCTCTGTTGTTGGGCTCGAAATTCTGCCACATCATGTTTAATCCAGATGTAGAGATTCCTGTTAACAAAATGGTCATAATTAATAATAATCGATAACAGCCAAAAATAGAAAGCCGGACGAAAAAAAGGTTGGTGCAAAATCGCAAGATTAAGTTTTGAAGAAAGTTTTATGAATTTTATGCACCAGCAGCAGAAGATAGTGTTGAAACATGCAACTAAATTGGAAAAAATGTTGTAGGTCCGTTAAAAGTCATTCCTCAATCCAGCCATCGACAAGTCAATTTGCAAGTGCACATTTTTTTTTTTTTTAATTCTAAATATTTTTGTAATTAGTATTAAGTCCTTTGTTACCCAATAAAAAAGTAAAATATGTGTGTGTTTACCATTTATTGTCATGAAGTGACCCTCGGCAAACAAGTCATGAATGCCCACCCAAATGTAATAGGTATCGTTGGACATTATGCTGACCAGGTTTAGAACCTCGGGCTTCGACATGGGGGCCGCTAGCTCCGCTCCCTCCACGACGCACGTGTTCACCGCGTCCAGCCACGTTTCCCTGGTCGTGTGCTCCTTAAAGAATGCCGTTGATCCGCCATCGTACACGTAGTCCTTTCTGAAGAAATGCGGAGCTAGAAGTCCAACCAATCATTAATAGACAGTACCTCGATATTACATTTTCAGTAGGTAAGTTCAAACATTCTCAGTATTACTACTTTGCCTCATCAGTGTACCTTGATAGCTGAACTATGATAAATTGAAGATGATATTATTATGAGGGATAGGTACCTATATCATTAATTGTTACATTGCAATAATTCTAGGTACGTAATATTAGTACGTAAAGCATTGAATCAGGGATCTTTAAAGATATCGGCATAGGGCACTAGCATAATATAAATATGGTGCGAGTGCCAACTTTCTCGAGAAGCTGGTATAATCTAACCCATCAAATCATTCGTTTTTCAAGTGCCACAAATGTAGGACGTGTAGTCTTTGCGAAAAAGGCTCTTGCAAAACAAAAGTTGTTCATTCAAAGTTTAATGACATCTTAAAACCACATCTAGCTAGAAAAATAAGGAAATTATAAAGTTTTCATATTTGCTAAATTAGTTGTATGAAAATTGTACAAAGCCTACTTTCTAATACAAAGCACCTACCTGATTTTGTATGAAAAAATTTGTATGAAGATGCCCATTGCCCAGTTTCAATTCCATATGACATTGTGGGGCAAACACAGGTTTTGTAAATATTTACCTTTCTGTTCTCATGTACTTGTTGGTTTTTCCAGCTGTCAACTTTCAGACATCCCGAGATAGCTGCAGCTCTATTTATTTGTCTTTTTATCTCATTCTGGAGATCTTGCTAACTTAACAGGTCAACTCCACTTAGGCTGGGTTGTTTGATCTTTAGTAAAAGTTAAAAATCTGAAGTAATAGTTAAAATTTTAAAAATTTGTTCATTTCTTCATACTAAAAAGACTCTTATTTTAAAATTTATACTTTGCCCAACTTGGTCAATTGCTTTATTTTCAAAAACAAGTTTGCATCTTGCTGGGTTCTTTGAAAAGGCAAAACCTCTAACTTCTAACTAAACGAATATCTAGTTATCATAATAATTCGGACTCAATGTGACTTTAAACAAATAATAATTTTAAGAATGGAATCCTTGTAAAGAAAATATTGATGAGCAAGGATTAAGAATTTAATTAAACTCGATTATGATTAGATGTGATGTATACAAAGGTTCTTTTTAAAAATATGTTACACTAGGGAAAGTTCTTTTAAAAAAAGCATTTAATACTTACACGAAACGGATATCACATAAACTTTTTTTGGATTAAGCGTGAGTAAAATAAGTATAACTGTTAGTAGTACAAATGCTGGTGAATTCATTCTTGAACGGCCTTACAGCGTAGTGCCTGGAATTCGACTGATGACCTAACAGCCTCATCGATTCATTACTTTTGTAAATATTTAGTTTTCGTTTAGTTCAATATGAAGAATTTGTCATTAATTAGCATCGTGTTGCTACAAACATAGACCCTCGCTTATCCGCACCCAACGGTGCATAGAGCACTGCATTGATTCACAAGTGCAGCGAAACTTGATCATTAATTTGTTACATGAAGGCTACATCTTTTATAACTGAAGCGTTAGTCTGATCATCTTGCCTTCGTGTAAAAAATGATCAAGATTTACATTCCATGCACCATTGGGTTCGGATAAGAGAAAGTAATGCTACCAAAGTTCCCCGTAATGCTTATACCATGGGCTCTCAGCCAAGATTAATTAAGTGTTCTTGCTTCTACTGTTTAGGCTCTGCACGGCAAAATATTCGTTTCGTGGATAAACTTTTGAACACTTATTAAATCTGTATTTAAAGCACTCGTTAGTTATTTACTTTTATTACGTACCTAAATTTAAAAAAACCTATTCAAAACTACAAAAGAAAAACGAGTTTTCTCCCTATTGATTACAAGTTCAGGCTCAGTGCCGCAATACGGCGTTTATTTATGAAAAATATTAATACATGCTTATAACACTAAACAATATTTATATGCCTACATAATAAAATAAATTTGAATGAAATAAAGTAAAAATTGGTAATAAACCAAAATGTTACAAGCTAAATATTTTTAGCATACTTCACTAGGTACAAAATATGTACCTACCTGTTCTTTTATATAATACAACTCTCAACAGATAAATAATTATCTTAAGTGATAATTAATTGATGTTATTTTTACAATTTTGTGAATTTCGTGTCACGTGTGTTAGATGCGCTATATGCACATATTGCACCTGGCACATACTTGTACAGGGTGACAGATCAACCAATATCAAGAAGGAGGTTATACTATACTGGAGGTCATTTACAATAAATTAATCCCCCATCATCTAGGGGTTCAGCATTAAGGGTGTCCATGTTTTGCTTGCCTATTGTATCAGGCATCATGTTCACGGCGCGGTGGTGGTGTCCTGAATGTAGTCGGCAGTACACCAGAGCTACGGGACGTTTCCCTGACTTGGGGTGACGCACGGGAATTGGTGGCCGTTGGAGGATGTTCGTGGAATCCATATGCTCCACATAGGGCACGGAAATGAATTCATGATGATGATGATGACTTATGGAATTAAGGCTTTTAAAGAAATATCCGACTTTAATAATAATAAAACGACTACTTCG